>JAGDQP010021005.1:17438-32386 GCA_022664845.1 Lepisma saccharinum | reverse complement strand
TTATCAAGGAACTAAATTGTCTAAAGAAGGAAATGGTCATGTTAAAGGAAGCAAATGTAAAATTACGTGATTTGGTATCTAAATTTGCAGGCCATAAGATTAGGATCCCCTCGATCGAATCACAAACAACATTAGGCGATGCTCTAAAGGAAAAGTCCTCTATGCAAAGCGTTGACGTAGGATTGTTAGCAAGGTCCGATGAGAAAGTCGATGATCCACAATCTGAAAATTCTAAAGATTCTTGGGTAGATGTTGTCTTAAAAAAAAAAAATGAAAAAAAATCGATAATAGTAATATTAATAAACAGTCAGTAGCTAAGGTACAGGATAAATCTAAAAAAGACGAACGTAAAATGGCTTTTGATAAAGGTAAAGCATAAACGAATATGATAGTGAGTAAGAAAAAAGCGCTTTTCGTAACACGATTTCATCGTGAAGTAACCGAAAAGGAGGTTGATGATCTGATCAAGGAGCATAACATAAGTGGCGTGAAGTGTACTGAACTTCAAACAAGATATGATACGTATTCTTCGTTTCACGTCGAGTTCAATGAATCTGACTATCAGATAATAAGTAATCCGGCTATATGGGCTGATGGTATATTAATTGGTCCATTCTTTGGTAAATTAAAGGAAATAAATAAAAGTAAAATCTCATGAAAATAGCAATGGGAAGTAAGATTAAGCATAACATTCAAATTTGGTATCAGAATGTCAGAGGGTTAAGAACTAAGAACGACAGTTTTTGTATCGCCATTGCAAGCAATGATTATGATATGATCTGTGTAACCGAAACTTTGCTCTCTATGGAGCATAACAGCATTGATTATTTGCCTACTACTTACAGTTGTTATAGAGCTGATAGGAATTACAATGATCTTAATTGCACGAGAGGTGGTGGTGCAATGATCGATGAGTGTATTTGGTTGGAAATTATTTTTGGAAACAAGAAGAGGTTATTAGTTTCTTGTATATATCTTATTTTCCTAACATGAATGTTAATGTTTTTCAAAATTATCTTAATAATGTATCTGTTAAATTAGTTAACTATGAGTTTGACATCCTAATCATTGGGGATTTTAACATCTCTAAAGTTGATTGGTCTAATGGAGAGTTTTTATCTGATATTCATCCTTATTTTAAATCAAAGGCGAGATGCCTGTTTAATTTGATAGATGACCTAAACCTGAACATTGATAATTACTGCAAAGATAGAGATTTGATATTATTTATTTTAGATTTATATGCTGGGAAATCTCTTGAATACATGGTCCCTCCGGATCAGTATCTTGAACCTATTGAGATGACAATTCCTGTATATTATATACCTGTGACTGTCAACAATAATTCTGTGTTACCCAATATCACAAGGATAACTATTTAGCTTTGTATAAGCAAGTATGTGCAGTGGATTGGGTCAACATACTTTTGAATGTTGATTTGGATACAATTGTAATAAAAGTGGATGAAGCTATAAAAAAGTGTATATTTGATTACATTCCAACTAAGAAATATCATAATAAAAATATCCTAATTTGTATTCTAAAGAACTTATACAAACTTTAAAAAGAAAAACTTAGCTCATAAGAAATTCAAAATTAGTGGTGACTGTAATGACTGTTCTGTGTTCTCGACTTTGAGAAAGCAATTTAAATGCTTACGTCGACGTGATAAACTGAAACAGAACATTAAAAGTGAGAATTACTTAATTAGCGAACCCCAAAAGTTCTGGAAATATATTCGAAAATCCAGGGACAATGCAGCTACAGTATCTGGAATTGAAGTGAATGACTCCATTACTAAGCAACCCGAAAGACTGGCTCAACACTTTGGTGAATACTTTCAATCTGTGTATCAAAATAGAGACTTACCTTATCTGGAAGACTCCATACGTGATGATAACAGTAATAACTCTGTGATTATTAGTGCTCCTTCTGTTACGATTCAAAATGTACTTTCTGTTATTAAAGAATTAAGACCGTAATCGTCTTGTGGACTAGATGGAGTACCTAATTTCATAATTAAAGGCATCAGCCATATTATAGCACCAATTTTTGCATCTATATATAATTGGTGTATATGTTATGTATCTAAAAGCTGGAAAATAGTTGCAGTCACACCAATACCAAAAAGTGATGCTAAGAAATTTAATTATTATAGACCAATTTCTGTAGTTAATGTATTACTGAAAATCTTTGAAAAAATTATTTATAAGCATATTCATAGTAAAGTTCAGACTTGTATCTCACTACATCAACATGCTTTTTTGGGTAATGAATCAACTCTTACTAATCTTCTACAGTCTACATCTATAATTGGTGCTAAAGTTCAGGAAAGAGGTCAAGTTGATGTAATTTACTTAGATTTTCAAAAAGCCTTTAATAAAGTTCCTCGTAATCTACTGATTAAGAAACTCTTTTTGTATGGTTTTCTATCTCCTCTTACGAAGTTGATAAGTTCATATTTAATGATCGAAAATTAAGGGTAAGATATAAGGGTATCATATCCTCCACATACAAGGCATCCCTCTGGAATCCCTCAGGGCTCAAACTTGGGACCATTGTTGTTTATTATCTGTATAAATTACCTCACATGCCATCTCTCTTGTAACAGCTTACTATATGCTGACGATATAAAGATCTTGAAATCTATTACGAATATCAGTGACCATTTGATGTTGCAAAAAGGACTTGATAAAGTATTTAATTGGGCTAATGACAATTTGTTACCTCTGAACGAAAAGAAAAAACTATTGGTGTATCTTTTACTAGGAAAACTAATCCTTCTAATTATCCATATAAAATAGGAAATAATGTGATAGAGATGAAAACCACTGTTAAAGATCTAGGTATTACTATAGATAGCAAATTATACTACACTAAACATGTAGAAAATATAACATCTAAAGCTCGTAGAAACCTAGATCTTGTGAAATGGATATGTAGGAATTTAAAAGTCTTTTAACATGTAAAGTTTTATTCTGCTCCTTGGTTAGATCGGGCCTCGAATATGCAAGTCCTGTTTGGAAATACGAAAGAAAATATATAGAACAGTCTATCGAAAATGTTCAGAACAACTTCTTGTCTTGGCTCAAATGGAAGTTTAAGAGTAAATTCAGTAATCAACCTATTGAGAATATAAAAACATATAAGGGTCTCACTAAATTGTCAGATCATCGCCTAGTAAATGATATTAAATTGTTTCATGTGGTATTGCATGGTCAAATCACCACAGATTGTATTAAAATGAGGATACCACAATATATAAGAAACGCCTCTGTTTTCATGTATTCTGATTGTGAAACATCGCCGATCTCGCGATGCACGAAATTACTAAATAATTACTATCAAAAGATAGATATCTTTCAGCAAAAAATTAAGTATATTTACAATCAATTAATAATGCTTAATAACATGGAACAACAGTATCTCTCACAAAATGTATGCGATTATGAATTATGTATATACTTAAATCTTCTGTTTATGTTAAAAGCATGTCATGGAATAATTATACTACAAGACATATTTATCAATGTACTCTTTTATCTTTTTTAACCCTATTTTATCTTGTTGTTTAGCTAGAACAGATACTAATATGTTATACGACTATAATCCATGATATGAGTATTTATGTGCATCTGTCTATGGTTTATTTGGGGGTGTCATGACATAGAATCATTTTATTCTAAATAATTTTTCAGCATATTTAGACTATGTTCAGACTATTTTTCTTAAAGATGACAATCAAATTGATATTGGTGAAGATTTCATTTGATTATAATCCTGTATGTTTTAATGTACCTTTTATGTTTTTGTATGATTATTTATGTTCATTCTATCATATACTTCTTATAATCGTTTGATTTTGAATTATAACACCTGTTTTTTGTATGTACTTTTTTGTACTTGTGTTGCATTATTATGTATTTGGGTGACATGCCCAGGCCAAAAAAGCTGTATTGTCAATTACCCGTAATAAAGTATATAAAGCATGAAGAAGTAGTAGTAGTAGTAGTAGCTACTACCATTATTATTTAAAAACTAGAGTATTGGTTAGTTCCACTAAAATTTTGCTAACAGTTTCAACTAAACATGCAGAAAGGTAAATCCTAAATTTTGGATTTGATGGATCTCAACTAATTTTTCGTTGTAACTATTAAAAAAGTACCAATCATACATTTAGGTTGTACTAATTGTTTGCTTGTTTGTTACTGCACCATTTTCTCAACCGCTTTCTTGTAGGGAATATTCGACTTTATTTTCTTCTTTGAAATCTCTGGAAAATGTACATTTTAGTTAGTACATAAATATTTTTTTCATGTTCTGTAATGACTTAAAGAAATAGTACGCGCTTGGTATATGCTTCTTTTAATTGATAAACGTTTTTTGTTTGTTTGCAAGAAGAAAATGATATAAAATTAATGACCTGGTAAAAGAAGAGAAATAGACCTGGAAAACCTTGAGAAAAACTGGAATTTGAAAACCAACATCAAGGAGACACCCTATAATCGCTACTGGAAATAAGATCGTTTATTTTTAAACACGATGATTGACTTCAAAGGGCTAGGACACACATCAACTAAAGATTCGTAGGGTGGCTTTGTGGTCTGTTTTAACTATATAAAATATTCATGGTATAACGTTCTTTAGAGCTTAATTAGCTATAAATGCCTTTTTATTACCGCCTTGTGAGGCTATGCTCTCTGTTAAACAGACACAAGAACCCAACGAGTGTTGCCACTTCTCAATACGCGTATTTGAGCATATGCTCCAGTAAGAAAATTAATTTTATTTTAATTAAAACAGCCTGACAAGGCTATTACACTTAACTTTATTATGAAAATGCACAGCAAGCGTTACAGTTTCATTGTTCTAACAGCATGTTCCTCAGGCGAAACATTAATCAACACTAACAGTTCATATAAAGCTCCAGAAGACCAAGAGATCCTTTCTACGTCTTCCGCCAAAAACAAAAAGGCAGGGGGAGGGGCTACAGAACAGCCCTTATTTTCTGGAATACTTTTTCCGCTCTTCTCTTTCCAGTATGTCTTTCCATTCCTCCTCGTTTATACTCAACCCCTCATTCCAGTTCTTCGGTTTGACTCCCGTTTCCCTAATTCTCCTCGCTTCTTTCCACTTCCTAACCAACATCCTTCCCTCTTGTTCTAGTATCTCCACCCCTTCCCAGTCTATATAACATGCGCCTCTTCATGAACATATTTGTAAATAACATTTCTGTGTCTTTTTAGTGTGACATCATCCTTGTATTGTTTAAGCCTCTCTGGTATTTTTTTTTCGTCTCTCCTATATACACTGCCTCACAGTTCATACACGGAACACCTCTTTGTTCTTCTCCCTTTCTTCTTGTTTCTTACTAAGACCAAGACCCTCTTCCTCCCTTTCCTATTCATTTTCACTCCTACCTTTCCCAACAGCCTCTTGACAGTGTTTTAATTAAATTAAATATGGATACAAGACCTCATTATAATTAATTTTAGTAGTATATCTTACACAACCTCATTGACTACTGAGATGAGCGTCTATTCAGTGTATTCGTGGTGAGCGTTGGAGAGAAAGTTTAGTTTTGAGCCCAGATAATATCAGCCTTTCTGAATTAGGTTCTTTTTTCCTGGTTCCTTTAGCCCTACCAGGCGAATGTCAGAATGGTACCTAGAGTTAAGACCTTGATCGTTTTCCTTTTCCACAGACATAACGAGGATCGATTTTAGTCTTAGATACTGTAAAAACCATAATTGTACAGTTTACGGAGTTTGACAGTAATGAATCTGAAAATAAAAAATATAATTAAACCACATTTCTTAAAACTTCTTATTACAGAGCAATGAAGCTATACAATATTTGGAATTTTGTGTGAACACATTGGGATGCAAAGAAAAGGCTATCCATAATTACCTGTTATCCTTGTATGCAAGACTTAAACCAGATAAACTAATGCAATACTTAGCTGCTCAAGGTAAGGTTTCTATTAATTCATACTTTTTTAATGTGATAGTATTCTATTTACTAGAATAAGTCATTACTTCAATTCAACAGTTGAGAAAATAGTGAGAAGTCGACATATTCAATGAAATCTAAATATAATTTGATGTTATAAATTTTATTTTCTAGTTAGCAGCACTTCAGGACACTCAAAAGTTGGAGTGTTAAATGATTATTGAGAGTAATAAGCCTAATAAGTCAAAGTGTAAGCACATAAGTCCTTTACGTTAAAATTAAAACAATAGAATCTTTGATAATAATCGTAAGTATGAATCATTTTTCAAGGAATGCACTTTCTAAAGTTCACATCTAAGTTTTAAGACTGCCATTTTTGTTTCAGAATTTACTGACATTTAGGTACAACTACCAAAATGAACGAAAATACATATTATTTCAGACAAGTAATTATTTTTTAAACTATTTTTTGGTATTTGAATTTATAATGAAGAATTTTTTTAACGAGAGAAACGAACATGTAGCATTTGACGCCAGAATACTCAGGAGTGTTTAAAGACTTGAAAAGGCAGTGAAGGAACGATAGGCATGAATAATTCATGTTGCTAACATTGTACAAATGGAACTGAAATGGCCGTTATCCCATGTTAGAATAAAAGAATGATAGAAGTTTAGAGGCATGGTGTAATATAAAGCTGGCAATGATGTAATTGTTTGTTTCCTTGTAAAGTCCGTTAGAATAACATATACAAAATGACGCATGCGCTTTAAGGGTGGTAGTATCAGATCCGTACGTTTATATATAAAAGTACATATATGGTTAGTTTCAGAAAACAGAAAAGAAGTGCAGGATACTCTATCTGTTCTGTAGTGCAGGATCTGAAATCACTGTCACATGACATGAAAGCCATCATAAGCTCGTACAGGTTTGGTAAAAATAATGGTATTTTAAAAGTGACTAGAAAATGAGCTGTGATGTTTTACTCACTGCCGTTTCCCTGTTTACACAATTCATTGCTTCTTTTTTTTTTCTTTAAAATATGGTCGTGTGTGTGTTACGAAAGTTCGGAATCAAGTTTAAATCGAATAAAAGGGAAGAATACTGGACAAACAATATGTATGGATCATCTCATAAGTAATGTCATTTTTAGTATGGCCGTAGAAACGACACCAAATGACTGAAGAATGGAGAATTACGCCAAAGCCTCGAGACTATTGCTGTGTAGGACAGGTTATTGTGTATCCATGCACGGAGCGAGATTGAGCTGCAGCAAATGCTGTGCAGTGACATGTGTTTGAAATTGGCAATGTCTGAAGAACAGACGCACTATTTTATGCATTATGAGTTCCATCAGAGATGTTTAGCGACCGTAGCGACACAAAACATCAGTGCCACATATGGTCACGAGACATTTGCTGTTAGCAGATGTCAGAGATGGTTCACAAAATTCCGGTCTGGAAACACCAGCCCCACTGATGTGCCAACATAGGAGCGACCCGTCGAGATGAACAACGAGATTCTGTGAGCAGTTGTTGAGGTGGGTTGATAACTGGCCACAATACTCCATTCAACCGTTCACCGGGACGTCATCAAATCTTGGTTTTGTCCAAACTGGGGAAATAGGTTACACCTTGATTTTACACTATAGCAGGAGCAGCGGTTGATGCAGTACAGAAGGGAACCATTTTTGGACAGAATCGTGACGGGAGACAGAAAATGGATTCTTTACCACATTAAATACAAACGTCAGTGAGTGCGTGAAGAAGGCGTCGTGGGAACAGTGGCAAAAGAAGAACTCCACCCACAGAAAAGGATGTTGTGTGTTTGGTGGTGGGATGTGCACGGATTTTGTATTGATACTTTGGAACCAGATAATCAAGGCGGAGGGAACGGCTACAGCCCTCGTTGCTGGACAGATGTCGTGCACTGGTCAATCTTAAAGAGTGTGTTGACCCGCGGAAACAACGGGCACCCACATACGGCAAGGATAACGTATGAGAAATTACAAAAATTTGAGGCAGAAAGTTCCCCACCCACCTTATGCACTGGACCTTGTGCCTTCAGTCTGTTTCACAGTCTCCCAAAACCATCTTTTCCATCTAAATCCAGAGCTTTCTTCCGGCGCAATCTTGAAGAGCTGATTTCCAGGTAGCAGATGGTTGTGGAAGCAGGAGACGATTATTTTGAAGATTGTGTTCCAGGTATGTGTTCATTCGTTATTGTGGGGAAAAACTGGAATGACTCAGTAAACAAATTTACATAAAGTAAGTTTGCGGTGACTTAGTTTACTTACACACACACAAAAAAAGTTAACAACCTTTCGCCAAAGGTCGTGAGAAAGAAAAAGAAAGATAGAGAGCAGTGGTGAGCCAGGTTAGCTAACTTTCTTGGGAACATAGCCACTTCTCATCAACGCTTGTATTTTCCTTACTTTTCTTTGTCGTGACCAAGCCTCTGGCGAAATGTTGCCATTTCTTTTACGTGCATGTGAAGTTCTCGTACACCCATCTCTACTCCCAATAATAAGCAACATTTTTGTACCTCATTTTATCATATCATATATATATATATATATGTATATGAGCCCCGTGATCCAATGTTTAATAGTACTCACTTCATCAGTGGCCAGACTTCTTGTGTACGGGGAAGACTGACATCGTACGAGCATCAGTTCAAATAGTGCATAAATAAAAAACAAATGGATCAATCAATTTGAAAGCATGTTACATAATTTCTAAATGTTCAAAACTGAGCTCAGACAAGGGCAATTTACGCAAATCATGGTCTCTCCATGATTGCATTCACACAAAATTTACTTAAGGAACACAGAAAATTATAGTTTTCAACTCCATCCTTGTTTTCTAAGGAACATGTCGTATGAATTACATGGAACCAAATTATATATTCAATTCTACTAGACACAAATAATCGCCCCCTTCTTTTTAGGCCACTAAACTGAATTATTGCTTGTCAAATCTACAAATATACTTCACAGTAGATCCTCTGTTATTAAGTCTATGTCGGACCTTTTTAAGTTAATGATTTTTTTCACACTCACATAAACGCAACAGTTAGTGTGTACGACCTGGCAGCGCTAAATCAGTTGAAGAGCAAAATTAGCTACCATGTAAATCACATATGCACAGTTCAATTACCTCAAAGGTGGTCATAAACCCATTTGTTTTCCTTGCCCACAGCTGTGTTCTGTTGTAACGAAGGATTAGTAAACTACAAGTAACAAAGCTATCCTCGGATTAAGTATAGTAGTTATTTCGACGTGGATTTTTTCAGTGATTTGCGATTCTGTCAACAGTGTACGACGTCAGTGAGTAGTTTTTATTTTATTTCAATTTAATATAACTTAACGAAGCATCGTATAGTTTGACATTATTCAGTCCTGTTGTCCGATTCTTTTTAAGGTAAACCTTAATGGATATGCAGGGGTATCAAAGAGACACTTGTTCATTTTTACTCATTTTTATCTCGAGCAAAGTATTCGAGTAAGATATCTGAGTAATCGCTTTGTATGGTCTAAATTCCTATTTACTTTGAATATACAGTAAAATTTCGTTATAGCAAAGAGGAATCTAACAAAATTTAACACGTTCCTTCTACGCTAATAATAATGCCCTTTCATTTTATTTTTACAACGTTTCACATTCATGGAGAAAAATCAGAAGTCTCCATACCAGTCTTGCTATATTTGCAAACAACTCCAAAATGATAAAAAATGTAAAGATAACAACTGACAAACAAGTTGATTTAGCTACCTTCAAATTAGATCTGTCTTCACTGCACGTTTGATTTTTCTTTGGGGTGGACTGGAATTATCGTATAGACTGGAAATAAGACAGTATCATAAGGGGAACGGAGAATAAAGCAGTAGCAGTACGTCGCAAGTGTCAAATTCAATCTGCACTTTACAGTGATATAAAAGCTGTATCATCCAATAGCACGTGGAAGTAAAGTTAATAACTCGATTTTGACCAATTCTGACAAATGGTCCCTTTTCATTTTCCGCATCCCATTGGATATGAGGTTCAAGTTTCACAAATGCCAGACAGCCATTACAGGCAAAATTAAAAATACCATTAATTTTTATTTTTAATAAAATATAGTTTTTGTTAGTGTAACAAGCAAGATAAAAGTCCAAATTCATTCAGACTTTTTTTTTTTTTTTACTTTTCTATGATGGTTGAATGTTCCTGGATTGGACTAGGCTACGGAAGTCCAATTTCTGTCTTGTTTACATAAACAGATAATCTATTTACTTCAAGACATCACGTATTAAGATTATGTTTATAAATGCTACATCAGTGGTAGAGTGCTCACCTCAGGTGCTAGGGGTCGTCGGTTCGATCCCTGCTCATACCATGTAGGCTTGGTGGTGGACAAACACCGTGTGCGTGAGTTTTCTCGGGTACTCCATTTCTTCCCACTTTCTTCATTCTACCAATTCTTTACATCGTCATCCGTCCGCCATGAGCCAAAATTACCTAAAGGCCTTAAATTTAAATTAAATCAAATAAAAAAACACCCATATGGCCTGAGCCAAAGTTGCCTAAAGGACTTAAAATTAAATTCAAATAAAGGCTACATATTGAATCTGAAAGCTGAGCAAATTGCATTAGACTTTGAGAATTTGGACGCATACTACAAGTGTATCGTAATGCTTTTCTGGCAAGGCAGAGACCTTTACAATTTGCAGTAATAGATAGCTGTCTTTCGCAAATCATCATAGATTGCACTGAAATTGATTTATTATTACTTGATTGGAAAATGGATTTGCCAGCTCAGGATTCGAAATGACAAAAATCAAATAATTGCTGCAATTATAGATTTAGATAAGCCTATGACGTTGTTGGAACAACAAGTTAAGGTGCACGTTAATGCAGAGATATAAATAGTGTGCAAAATATTGTTAAAACCTACCTGACAAAATATGTACATTCAAATCATCGTTCTCATTGCATTGGAAACGTTTTTGCAGGTAATCAGGTATGCTGAATCAAAACTGATCTGCCAGAAACACATTTTAGTTAAAGAAAGAAAGCGTAGTATGACCTTACAAACCGATAAAGTTTCTGATATATTGCAAACAAAGGATTAAAATAAGGTTTCATGGCACATGCAAATGGATGTGTAGGATAGGTCAGTGATAGAGAAAAGCTCGCGGACTTGGCAGTGCAAGGTAGATTTGGATTGGATAACATTTCGAAATAATGTGGATAAAGCAAGAACAAGTACTGATGAAGTTTTCAATGGAAGAGAGTTGCATGATGATGAAGTAATAACAAACATAGATATAGTCAATCCATAATTAATTCCTCAACAACTTGCAAATCAAGAGAAGGAATTCGGTAACATCGCATGCAGAAATAGAGATTTTGAGGAAGCATTGGTGCGTTATAATAATATAATATGTTTGGAATCGAGCGATATGACATTCTTTGCTAATATAGCAGCTGTCTACTACGAACAACAAAAATACAACAGATGTATAAACCAGTATGAATTAAGCTATTGATGTGGGAGAACTCAGTAATGCTGACTCAACTTTATTACAAAAGTACAAAGTCGACTAAAGTAATGCGTATAAACGTTTGGAAGAAGCAAAAGAAGAATGGCTATAGCATTGTCCTATAGAGTCGGACAAATAGACTAGTGATATGGCAAGCATAAATGAAGATTATAACGTTAATGTGATTAAGCCAGAAGGCTCACTCAATTTAAACATATCGGAAAGTGGAAAATCTTTGGATTCAACCTCACATACATTATATGAAGAATCAGTGGCGGCCGGTGTTGTCTCCACTGGGTGTTGCACTCAGACCCGCCGCCAGCCACAAAGACTAGAGGGCCACGAAAAATTAGGGAAGGACTTGGGCTTACGAAACATACATAAAATATAATATTTGTATTGGGTCAAGAAAAATTTACAGGGGCTCAGACTGCGGGCCTGGACTTTCATGTGAGAGAGGACTGGGTAGCTAATCAGTCAACGTAGAGTGAAATTATGTAACATATACACAAAAGAAGTGACCAGATTTTCAAATAAACGGACGTTAAGTCAATTAGTTACGATTTTGAGAAAACTTTGAAAAATATCGTAGCTATAATATTGAGAATAGAATTTGATAGTTTGTCACAATTTTTCGTGGCTAGTAATTTGTGTGACTGTTATTGGTATTGTTAACATCAGTTTTAGAAACTCTGAAGATTCACTAAACGTTTTCTCCATGCTATTTTGAACTATAAAGCAAGCCCTTAGCTTCTGACATTGATCGAAATTCTTCAGCCGAATCGATTGAAGACAGAGCGTTTCTTTGTCAAGAAATGTGTAAATTAAACATAATTTCTCCACAGTTTGTTTTGGAAAATTCCGAAATGTCTCTGGAGTAAACAGCGTGGTTACCATAACGTGCCATGTGAATTTAAAGCGGGATTTTGTTTCGCAAGTAATCACGTCGCATACTTCCTTTGCTTCCCTTACCCATTTCATTTTTCACTCTTTCTCCTTTTGATACCATGTTTATATTGTCTGTTGTTTCACTCGAATCATCAAGCTGGCCGGTTATACGTCTAATATTTGTTTGAAAGTGGAAAATAGCCTTTTCTGCAAAGGAAGGTTCAATTTCTCGAATTTGAAGTTGATTAAACAAAATTTCCACAAGAAGCATTATTTTATTAAGAAAAAAAAAGAAGGAAGCCATAAATTAATATGGCTGCTAATAAGTGTTTTCTTGAGTACTTCAGCGCGATGGATTGTGTTTGAATTTTTCTCTTCTTTCATCTTCACTATCTTATTCATGCATTGAATAATATCATTTTTAGGTTCAAAGAATTTACGGACGCTTCTGGACAGGAAGTTCCAGCATATATTACTAGTTCGGCGTAACCGTTTCGTAACGAGTGAATCTAAAACTGCGACTCGCTGGGGACTACCAGAAATAAAGTACACACGCCTTTCAAATTTGAGAAGAAAATATTGCATTTCTATTTACTGAATCAGCTTTCCTCATAAATAGATTCACTTGATGAGCGTAACAATGTATATACACAGCATTTGAAATAGGACGATATAATGGCATAGCTTTAAAATTATAATTTCGCGATTAAAGTAACATAAGTCTCCCGTAATGATCTCTGTCTAAAAGCGAAACTGGACTAACTGCTGATGCTGCCAAACATTTCATGAATATATGAAGCCAGGAAACGGAGAGGACACTTAATCTTTGTCCACTTCCAGTCAAAACAAATATGGACCAAATTTTGAGTTCTAACTCAGCTTTTTAGCTCGATATCGCTGTGTGACCCGTTTTTTATTTATGTCTTAATTCTTGCAAAAACGTAAATTTGCAGTAATTTCTATTACATGCACAGTACGTTGTACGAATAACTCAGGAATTAAAACTTAAATAAAAAGACGCACGGCGATGAGAAGCGTATAAAATTGAGTTAGAACTGAAAGTTTGGTCCACATTGGATTAGACTGGAAGTGTACATACGAGTTTAAATGTATGCTCTGGTGACTATCTTTCGACACTAAGCAGTCACTCCAGTATCGTTACCTAGAGCACGAGTGTCGCGTGTGAGATTCAACATTCTGTGGTAACATTCAAAGGTAGGAAGGAACACATACACGCTCACACGCACATACACGCTGTCTCTTGCTCTTTCTCTCTGCGCTGTCGCGTGAGAGAGAGAAACTGCAAGTAAATGAAGGTCAGTAGCAGACGCCTTCAGCCTGGGCGGTGATTCGCGCCACTAGTGGATGGAATTGAAAGCTATGGAGGGGAGAAAACGTGTAGTGACTTCAAGGTTGCAACAACTTTCCGCCAATGGTACTTAACATAGGACATGCTATTCCAACATCTAGCGAAGGGAGAGTCAATGTAGCGGGTTGGACGTTCAAAAGCTTGCGCAAAATTGCGCACTCAAGTTTAAACTGTGAACTTGTGAAGTATTTTTTTTTTCTCTTCCTAAAAGGAAACTTTGGCTTTTTTGAACACCGAGGGATAGAATATTATTACATATTCTGTATTTTAGAGTGATCAAAATAGAAATTAAATAATTTAACAAAATAGTGGTTGTGCAACGAGCGAAGACTGCCAAAGGCTGCTACTGTGAAGAAGCGTGTTGTACCGAGAACTAAGACATTAGTCTGATAACATCTTATAAAAATGGACCTTCAGCTGAAAATTCTTTAAATTCGCGAACGTCTGCTGAAATAACCAATGAGCCGAGTAAAGTAACACTAAAGAGCAGAAGAAATCTAGAAAGGAAAAGTTCAAAGAAAAAAAGCTTAAAAAAACAAAACATCGTGAGTCGAAATATATACAGGTGATACGAAAAATGGGTTAAGGTCACGTGCTGGATAAACCAGAATTTCAAGAAATCAAACCTCAGTTATTCACGTGATCCAAAATGATCATAAGGATTTAGCCAATGTCTATATAAAATACAGAGATTGATCATGTCATTTCTACAACTTATGACTGAATAATTTAAGTGTCCGTATCAGGTCAATTTTGGCAATGTTATGACGTTACAAGTTAGGTTAGGTAATATTTGAGGAAATAAACATTAAGTTAAAACGGTTTAGTTTTGATCGTATAGTTAATGTGTGTTAAATAATGATCTAGTAAGATGATGATCAGATGATCTAGTTTCTTCAACCGAAAGGGTGGAGAAATGCTATTGTGACAAAGTAAAGAAGAAAAGGACGAAAAACAGTTTGCATTCTGTTGTTAGACAATTCACTTCGATTGTTATTCTTAGCGGCCATAATCGAAGTACGTATTTAATTTATTGTATTTGTTTTATGGACTTTATAAATAATTGAGCATAATTTAGTGTAATTCTGGGGAACACATTCTTCAAGAAATTTATGTTGAAGTCATACTGTATATTGATTGCTGGTATATTCTCATAAAGTATATGAGCCTATGAAACAATACTGGATTTATTGTCACTCATTAAAGGACTTATTTAT
>JAGDQP010021005.1:0-17428 GCA_022664845.1 Lepisma saccharinum | reverse complement strand
CAAGTATTATTTTCAACCCTAAATTTTTCAGTAAGGAGTAGTCAGTTGAAATATTATAATATTAACTTGTGACAGGTATAAAAGTTCGTTCTTGTGTGTATTGAGTAAGAAAGTTGCTTATTAGTTACGCTGTGTAATTACTTGATTCAAGGATTAACCTTCGTGTTCTTACAGTTCAGTATTTATAAATCATTTTAATTTTTTAGGAACAGTTTCAAGTAATACAAAAGCTCAGAAACAATTAAAAATATTCTAAAATCAGAGCATTGTTTATATTAGTTATGCTACTTCCAGTCACCGGCCTCTGTCGTTTGGAGTTATTTATAAGAGAAAAGTAAATATGAACGTTGAAGTCTGAGGACAATAATTACAGATATGCTTAAACAATTCAACGAAACAGTTAATACTATGGAGTTCTGCGCAGAAATATTTCAGTTGAAATATTACTTCAGTACTGTTTCTTTATATCTAGTTTGTGTTAGTTGTAGCAAAAGGCTCGTAGCAATTTTCTTCGGTTGTGAAATCGAATTACAACTATAATTAAACATTCGGTGGTAATGAATGAGAATATTGTTGGAATGAGAATATTGTAAGAATGAGAATATTCATCAAAATATGATGAAGCATTAGATTTCTTCTGTTCAAATATCTATGCGTAAAACTTCATATAGCGTTGATTATGAATACTGTTAACACAATTGTATTTCTTTGGAATTTCATAAAGATTATTTGAAAAGTTTTCAGATAGTCCAAGTAAAAGGGTGTAGTTTGCGAGCAGTAAGTTTCAGCGAGATGAGTTCGGTTTTAGCTTCATTTTCGTGTACTGTTACTGTGGGATTGTCTGAGTTGTGGCATTGATCGGAAGGTGGAATGCAGAGTTAGGTTAGGTCTGAAAGCAAAGGTTAATGTGTGGAAGCATGAATTATTTTAGTGTAGTGGTCTATGGAAGATGTTTTAATCAATTTATACTAATATTCTATGTTGATAGTAACAGATGCTTCTGAGAAGGTATGCGTTTGTCGTTATTAAGAAGCATTAGGGATACTGTTCTCTCTCAGCTTTATTATTATTGACTTCGTGGTATGGACTTTTGCCTTTACCGTTGTATGGAGTGTGAAGTTGAGTTTGCAAGCTACTGTGATTTGGGTAGAGATAATGGGTTAGTTTAATAGATGGCGGCACAATGTAGCCTTGAACCCATACAATACAATACAATGGAAGGAGGTAAATATGTTCGTTATAAGAATCCTTCGCTTTATTTTTATTGTTAGAAATTGGAAGTGAGTAAAGGTGCAAGGATAATTCCTTTGAACCTTTCAATTATCCTTAAGGGAAGATTGTTTATTCCAATTCGCTCTGTTGGGAACTGGCATGTGGCAGTTCGTACAAAGGATTTAGTTTAGCCACATGTTTGTAGTGGTGTCGTTCTCTCTCATACGAATGCTGTCACCTGGGATAGTTGGTCAGTTCTGCTCGCTCCTATAGCATTAGTAGTAGTAGTACCGCTACACTGCCAATATTTCTTTACCATCAACTAGAACTGTATTATCTTACAAGATCGAATTTAACATAGCACGTACGAAAGCCCACAAAATAGTGTGTGTTTTAGGTACACTATCGGCTATTACAAAATAGTTCGTATAGTAGTGGTATATCATAACGTGTAGACCTGGTTTTATTAGGCCACCGCAGTTGTTATAGTACCAAAAAATGACTGGGATTTTTGTAAAGGTATTCTCGCATTGAAAGTATACTTGAAATATTCTCTTGCAGGACAGGAAGCTAGTATGGTGTGTTATGACGTTCACTATGCCTTACGCATATGCCAGGAACGCGGACTGAATGAAGCATGTGTAAGATTGTCAGCCTTGCTTGGCTTATGGGAAGCAGCTGTTGATCTTGCTCTTAAGGTTAGCGTTGACCTCGCGAAGCAAATAGCAAGCATGCCACAAAATGATATGGAATTAAGGAAAAAATTGTGGCTGAAAATAGGTAAGTTCGTTAGTATTCTTGTATCGTCGCTAACATTAATCTTTTCGTGTTCATTTGTAGACCAAAATTAAAAGAGAAGTGGTTAATAATAATTAAGGGAAGGAGGCACAATTAGACAGTGTTCTAACATTTTTGGTCATATTACAAAAACAAGTAAGCCAATTTTAAAAAGCCCTTAAAAATGTAATGGAAATTTTAGGAGCAAAACTAACCTTATAGCATAATTTTAAATGTAGATTTTATTGACGCCATACATTTTAAATGGGAGAGAAATATGAAGAAGATATTTTTTTTTCGTGTAAAACGTGGCTTTTTTTAAAAAAAAAAGCCTTGACAGGGACCACCTTTTAAGTATCCTTCACTTTATGTATCTTTTCCCTCGATCGTATGTTCCAATTCTTCGTAAAGTTATTAAAAATGAAAATCCTATAGTAATATATGGGTTTTAAGTTGCACACACCCGCCTCCAGAGGCTTACATTTACGGTTGGGTTTCTCTTCCTTTCTTTCTTCCTTGGTGCCTTATGTGCGCATAGGAGGAGGTATAGACTGCCGGTGTTATGTTGTGACATGGGATGGAGGGGGATTCGAAACAGGCTTTCTTCACGTCTGAAATGTTAGCAGACGTTTCTCTTTTCCCATCATCAGAAGAAGATCAACAGAGACCAATATTATGCTTTATTTACAGGATTGAGGCCTTATAATACCAGTACTATTTTGACGTAGAACTTGCAAGCAAAACAAAAATTGAAGGCAAGTACTGGGTTGAATTGAATGACTAAGATTAAGAAGGAAAACATTCCAGCCGAACTTAGTTTTAGGAAGGGGGGAAATGCGGGGAAATTAGGGGTCAAAACCAGAAATCTATAATAACGCAAACAATTTCTGAACCTGTGTCGTACAGAAATAATGTTATAATTCTTTATTTCTCTCCAAATACAGCCACATTTCGGTCATTTTATACTGGATATATTTGAAAATTATGGGAAGAATTTTGTAAGTCCCTGGCCTTATCCAAGGTATCCAGCATTTGGCTAGTGTAGACAAGGAAGGCAAGTACCGGGAATACCCTATTACAACCCGAATAAAACTTCACACATTCCTCTATTAAGTGGTACATTAGAAAATTTTTTGGTCCATACTTTAAGAGAGATTGGGAAATGCATATCAAAGTGTAAATGCGGATTCCAAAAATGTCAGTGCGTGACAGCAACTTTAATATTGTATATAAATAGTGTTTTTTATATGTACGCGTTATTTAATTGAGGACGTGATCCCCAATATCTCTGCTAGCATATCATATGTCCAATTAGCATTTTGTTTTACTGTTTGGATATATACAGCAGTTGGAGTCGAAAAGTATATTAGGTGTGGTATTGCTCGTTAATGTTTTTCAATTTTTACTGTGATTAGGAAAGACGTTTGAAATACTTTTTGTTCAGCATTTGACTAATGCACCACTTGAAAGCACTTTACTTTTTACCAAATATTCTGCTGTGTACAGTACTTTTCGTAGTACATTGAAAGTCGCACACTCACCATAATCTGAGAACGTCACGCACTGACCACACTGTGTTTATGATTTACACAAAATCTATTATGATTAAGAAAAAAGTTTAAAATACTTTTTTGTATAGCATTTGATTCTAACGCACCATATACAAGCAATTTAATTTACTTTTCATCAGGTATTCTCCAGTGTATAGTATTTTTCATATGTGGAGCGTTACGCACTGACATAATTATGTAATCGATTTTTATCATGCTTGCCAAGGTGGACGATTATTAAGAAACAAATCAATAGGTTATGTCAGTATAAAAAGAACGAAGTTTAATTTATCACTTTTTAAAATGTCAAATTCCTACATTTTTAGCTGAATAACTGTTAAAATGAAGTACAATTGTATCCTTTTTTGTGATTTTTTAAATAACCCCAAAACAGAAGCTAATTATGCATTTGTACTCATTTATTTTTCATTTCTTTATGTAAACATAAATTGTATGCCTTCCAAGAATCGATTGTACTAATTAAAATTAATCCACAGTATGTTTCAGTTTTTACCTTCGGGTATGACATATTTGTGGAATTGCTCGAATAAGAGTTTGTTCTATGTGCATTTTGAGGTACCGGTAAAAGTAAATCAGTTCAGCGAACAAAACAGAAGTTTCCGTGATGTATTTGTAAACAGGTAGGACATTGGGCTGTAGAATGTCGAATGAAAAAGTCACGTGACATTAGCTTAGAAAAGCCGCAGAAAGACAAACATGTTAGGCCTAAAGCAGGAGCGTTCAGTATCAGTGCTTCGAAAGATGTAAAAACGGTAAACTGTATAAGGGACATTTGGTGTTGTGATAGTGTTGCCTCACAACACATGACATCTAACAAAGAATATTTTGTAGAGTACACACAGTTTGTGGTTCCAGTGCGGGTGTGTGTAGCTAACAAAACGGTAATGCTAGCATACGGTGAAAATACAATAAAAGTAGAAATGTTCTACGGAAACCAGTGGCAAGAAGGTGTCGTGAATAATGTATGGTATGTTCCTGAAGTTAATAAACATAGTTCTCTGTTAGGAAAGCTACTCAAAACAACATTGCTGTTACCTTCAATCAAACGGGTGTAATTTTCAAAAGGAAGGGCAAATTATGAGTCACCGCGACATTGCGAGGTTAAATGTATATTATGAACATACGAGTGTTAAAACCTAAACATGCGGCATATGACAAAAACAAGTGACATTCTGCAAGTGTATCATGAAAGGTTTGGTCATCAAAATAAACGCCATGTAAAGGATGTCTTACAGCGAATGGGCATCAGTGTGAGCCAAAAAGATGAACAATTCTGTGATGGGTGTGCAATTGGGAAAGCGCATCGCCTCCCATTTAAGTCTCGGACGTTGAGAAGCCTCAACGTTGGTGAACAAATCAGTGCGGATATAAATGGTCCTATGTCAGTTAACTCAATCGGAGGTGCAAAGTACTATGTGTGTTTTAAAGATGACTATAGCAAGTTTTGGCGAGTGTTCTTTATAAAGCAAAAGAATGAAGTATCAGATTGTTTGAAGCAGTTTCTGCAGCAGGTCACAAAGTGAAAGTGTTCATGTCAGACGGTGGAACAGAGTTTACGTGTGCAAAAGTACAAAATATTCTAGCAAACCATGGGATTACAGCGCGAGTGGTACCACCGTATACTCATGAACAAATCGGAAGTGCAGAACGTGAAAACAGAACTATAGTTGAAGCAGTTCGATTGATGTTGAATCCAAGTAGTTTACCAAAAGGAAGCTTGTAATACATCTGTGTACGTTTTAAATCGAACCGGAAAAACTCCTGAGGATGGTAAAACACCATATGAACTGTGGTATGGACGAAAAGTGGGAAATCTCGATCACGTACGTATTTACGGGACAGAATGTTATGTTTAACACATTCCTTTAAGAAATAAGTCAATTGTCTACTGAAAGAAAACCACGAATAAAGGACATTTTGACTTAATGCAAGCCGTTGGAAGAAAACAGGATCTTACTCAGGTTTTTCGGGTGAAACTGTGTTGATTCTTGTGTTCAAAATTCTTCAAACGTACTAGCTCCAAACTAATTCTAACATAGAATAAAATCTTAGATCTTGTTTGCTATTCTGTTTCAGGTTTTGCTTTGTTGCTCAATTTTACACATAAGTGGATCACTGTAACTAGTATTGTTGGAGAGATTTTCGTTCAGAATACGTGAAAATGTTTGTTTCCTTTCTTATATTATTTTTAACTCTTTTTATTTCAACAGCTCAACACGTTGTGGAAGAAAAGAACGACATCAAACAAGCTATGGAATTTCTACAGCAATGTGATCTTATTAAAATAGAAGACATTTTACCATTCTTCCCAGATTTTGTCACTATTGACCACTTTAAAGATGCAATTTGCACTTCATTACAGGTATGTAGTTTCGTTAATATAAACTACATATTTTTTTAAAAAAAATGTAGGACCTGTGAAACAGTAACATCCTCAAATTTATGCTGTGAAACGGGTTTATTAGAATTGGAACTAAACAGTGTTAAAAAAAATAAGTATTTTAGTAATATTTTATTCACATACGATAATTTTAGTTACTTTTTTTTTTACGTTTTGTTTAAATCAGTGTTCTGTGTTCTACCATCCTGGAAAACCTGGAATACTCAGGGAATTTTATAAATCTGGAAAACTCAGGAAAATTTATGAGATGGATCTCTCCTCAGTTGGTAAGACCACTGCCCGATCAAGGCAGAGATCGTGGGTTCGATTCCCACCGCTGACCAGATTTTTTCATAGTATTTAAATCCCCTATTTTAAAGAAATTATCTTTTTTTTTTTTTTTTTTTCACTTATGAAATACCAATAGTGTACAAGATGCTTGGACTGGGTGGTGGTAGGATTGAAACAAAATTTCGTTGCGTATTATTTTCGTGTTCCACTATACTAAGGACTCAGGGAATTTGGAAAAGAATTATCACGGAAAACCTGGAAAAGTCGGGGAATTTCAAGTCACAAAATAGTAGACACCATGGTGAAGCGCACTAATCCTTTTGGTGTATATGGGATAAATTTTGTACGTTCTTTTTCTATGAAAAAGATGGTTGAAACCGGATCGATACAAGTCTCTCTCTTTCTTTATTCTCTACCGAACAGTATTGTCAAATCTTTATTATTATATTTTCCCGTTATTTTACTATTATCGATAATCTAGACTATAAATTTAAATTTCACTTTTTTTTAGGAAAAGAAATCTTTTTTATAGTAGTGCACCTGAAACAGTTCTTTATGTTGATTTAGTGAATGAAGTAATTATATAGTGACACTTTTAATAATATTTATTTAGTGAAGTAATTATAACTTGTGAACTGGCAGGATGGTTGTAAAGCGAAAGTTCTCACTTTCCCTCATCTCGTGGATTCCGTGCAAAGTGAAAAAATGACTAAACAACAATAAAGCTGTAACTGTCATTGGAAACCGTTTGGTTCCTTGTCCAAGTTAGGAACGTAAATAGGCAATAGTAAAGGAGGAAGAAGAGAAGAAATACTTATAAAAGAGATAATGTCAGTTGTAACTTATAGTTAGTTCGACGTCGAAAAAAGGGGAAGAAAGAACAAAAGAAAAGGGAAATACGCAACAAACTAAAAACTTACACTTACACATACTTTAGTTGTAGCGTCCTACAAAGGGAGGACGCAAGCGCACCCAGTCAGACAACATCAACTTAACTATCACTGGCTGGATCGCCATTATGTAACACACGAAAATGAGGTGCAGGCATACCGAGCAGACTGTTACCAAAACAGACTTTTTAAATTGGGTTTTGTTATATGCAACGTCCTGCAAAGAGAGGACATAGAACTCACATTTACTGCTCTAATAGAACTGATCATAACTAGGTACAACTTAGGACCCGGATTATGATAACTAATTCACACTGGCATCACTGGTGAATTACCTAGACTACCACTCAAGGTCATCTGCCTGATAGCTATCAAAAAAGGCTATGACAGGACAGGAAGCTATAGCTTAAAAGAGAAAAAAGGATAAGCAGAGCAGAAAAGGACAAGATCAACAACACCCTGACTGAAAGTTTGAGAAATGTGAAACGTCACTTTCGTTTCCAAACGACTTCATTAGCCAGAAGTGTGTCAATATAATTATCACCACTGATGAACAGATATCTATATCGCAGTAAACGCACATTAGGATAACGCTTAGAAAGAAGAAGGATAAAAGAGGTATCATATCACATTATTGGACTAACATTTATAAAATTAATAAATAACAATTTTTAATAAGAAAGTGGGTATTGGCAATGGTTGAAACTTTTGATATTTTAAATAATGCTTCGTTCGAAAAAGAAAATTACACAAAAATCAGAATATGAGATAGATTCGTATAGATATAGTTCATATATATTGCATGTAAAATTTTTCTTAGATAAAGAATAGTGACTGATGTTACTATAACACAAGGTCAGAGGCTGTACTGTTATACAAATGAATTGAATTACACAAATAAAATCCGAACATTAGTGACAGGAAAAATATTTCACTTAATTTTTGAAAATAAGCAACAAGGGCCTGTGTAACTAGTGGCACCCATCAGTAATATTTGATCCACAGAAACAAAGAAATATTTCAAAGTTTTACTCTATTTCCATAGCTTGATATCTAAATGCATAATCGATCAGAATTTTTATACGTAACACAACGTTTTCGCAGGTAAGAGTACAAAATAAAGTGCCACTGAGATATCGACTAGTATACATCAGTTTGAATTTTTAAAATAAATAATTTTTATTGACCTGCTACTAAATAACAACGTTACGAGCTATGGTGACCGCAATAACAAAGTCGGAATCGGAAACGTACGGTAGAAAACTTTGAATAAACGGCCTAACATGCTCATGACCTTGGAGTACTTAAAGTAAAACTTATTCATCGAACTGATAGTACATGTTATCTAAGACTGAAAATCGTAACAGTGTTTCTATACTTGCTAAGAATGTGTAATAAAATTAAGACAGAAGGAGTGGAACATGAAAAACAAGAGTAAATAAGATTAAATTTTATATTTGACTATTTGTCAGGGCAGATAGAGTGACATGTTGTTTAACGGACTAAGGATACCACGCCCACACAAGGGTAGTTTACTGTACCATCTTACAAAGCATTCAGACAAAAATGAAATTAATTATTTTTGACATAATAATTTCTAAAAAGAATAATAAAAAAAAATATTTAACACTTCTTGGTTCCAGATGTTTTTTTAGGTCAAACTATGTTCCTAAAACATGAACCACACGAGAATTTATATTGAAATGGTTTGAAAGAAAACCGTTTATTTTAAATTTTAAAGTTTCCAATTTTGTAGAGAACCAAAGCGTAACTTAAAGTTGTTCAGACAGCAAAACAAATATCTGACACATCATCTTTCCCCTTGGGTGCGGGATGAAAAATATCACTTGCAGTCAAACATTATGTAATTATTGACCTGGATATATTTTTAATTTTCTTATGTAAGTGGGAAAATCAAACTACCTAAAAGTTATTTCCCACTTTATACATGGCATCTTCTTCTTACTTTCGCCATCATGAATTCTGAGAAACCTAAACACGTTGTAGTTAGTTCTCTAGACAGAAGAGCAGAGCAAGCGTATGAAGAAATAATAGCAATGTTAGCAGAACGAGAATCTTCAGGGAAAAACATTATTTCACTCCTTCTTCTCGAAAAGATAATAATGTATATTGAACACGGAAAAGTAATATCTGGAAAATATATTAAAAGGCGTTAGTAATATTAATTAAATATTCTAAGAAAATAGGCAAGAAATTTGGAGGGAAAATTCTCCAATAATATAAAGATTCGTATTTGTTAATTATAAGGCATCTGGGCCAATAGAATTAATAAATAATAAGTTACGTTAGGACGAATCAAATGATCATTACAACTAGGCAGTGGAAGACGAAATTTTAGACTGAATCAATCGAATCATTCCGTTGCAGTTAAGAAACAAAAGAATAATTGAAAGCAAGAAACAAATGAGGAGTGAAATTCGAAATATTAAATAAATGTAGCCGAAAGGGAGTGCTACATAGTTCCTGGCATCTCTGTTTTGTTTAAAACAATAAGAAACGAAAAGCATCGCATTATCTCTTCTATAAATATTTCTTTTCTTCTTTCTTCGTTACAATTGCCTATTTACATTAACTTCCCCAATGTATCGAAAGATTTGAAACTTCAGTTATAGTTTTTTTTTTATATATATATATAAATATTTACTTACTTTACACGGAATTCACGGAGGTTTATAATACGCAAGTAGAAATAATTATAGGTTTTTTGTTTGTTTATGGTAATTCCTGTTTATTAACAAGGGTAATGTAAACTACCAATATCCTTCAACATTCAGCAATCCTTTTTTCAAGGCCCTGTCTCAATAGCTGTATAATTTATAAGAGAATCAGTTGTTCTAAATCGGCCATGAAAATTGAGGCTAATATATATATGTGTACATACGATGTAGAAAAAAAGCCTTGTAAGAATACGGAATAGTAAATTGAAGAGAGTAGTTTCAGAACGTCTTTTGTCCATAGTTTTTCGAAGCTTTTGCTTGTAGGTTATTCTTAGTGATCTATCTTGTGAAAAAAACAAACAAAAAAAAAAGTTATATCACTCCTGTAAATCTACAAATCCTTAAATAAATGTATCTGAAAATATCACTTAATTAGGGCAACACACACACTAGTCCATCAATCTCTGACACGATTTTCACTGGGAGCTGTTAGTTTGTATATGTATATTCATACTTAGCATTGATACAATGTATATACTGTTGCATTTCATATTTATCCTTTCTTTTCAGGAATATAATCAACACATCCAAGATTTAAAAGAAGAAATGGAAGAAGCGACAAAGTCTGCTGAAGTTATTCGGGAAGAAATACAGTCATTTAGGAACAGGTGAGCAGTCTTCATCTCTGTAACTGTGAATTGTTTAATTATGTTTATGTCCTTTAGGCGTCTTTGGATAAGGCAGGATATGTTAGGGAAGAAAGTCTGCCAGGGTCTAGTTTGAAGGTAACATCCTGTTATTATCTTAATGTGACTGAGGAAATCCCCCGAAAAAGATCAGTTAATGACTGTCAGCAGAGTTTGAATCCAATACCTTCCGAATCCGAAGCCAATGCTCTACCAACTGAGCTACAGTGAAGAACGTTGCTGTCTGCTTGTTCACTGAGTGCACTTACAGTTTACAGTTTAATAGTAGGTTCCTGCAAAGACACCGTGGAGTTAGACTTGCAGTTGTCATGGAAAATATATACTCAAAATATCGACTTTACAATATTAATGTGACATATTAGAATATTTTAACTTTCTAAAAGGGTCTGTTTCTATTGAACTTCCAGAATCATCATTGTGGACCTTGTTTTTAATCCTCCATGCTCTTCTCTCATACCTGACTTTACGTAGACGTTTTGGTGTTGGCTTCTGAGGAGCAAACAGCTAATCGAAAAACGCATAATCGCGTAGCAAAAGAAGAGGAACAATAAACGGGTCTGTCATGAAAATATCGTCTTTCAAAATCCGTTACATGTACAGGGTGATCTAAAGAGGTCATAAACTGAAGTACCTAAACTCTTTTCGGGCATTTTGGTTAGTTAATTTTCAAACAACTACTTCGAAAGCGACTTGTCGTCACTAAAGTTATAAAAGCGAATAAATCAAGTTATGTTGGAGAATCTACTAATGTTGGAGTTGTGCAAGAAGATTCCACACCGGAAGTTCTACTTAAGGTGAAGTGATACGTGTAAATTCAGGCATAGCAGAATCTTTTTACAGTGCTTTTATACAGTAACAGTGTTTGTACTAGTGGATTCGAGGGTTATCCTAGTTATTCATTTCTTGTCCTTCGAATCATTCTTGTGTGGCTTTCGAGCAAAAGTCAATGCAGATTGTAACTTCCATCGCTCGTCGTTTCTGTTGTATCACTAGGGTATTGGTAACAATAAAATATTGTTGAGGTTTTGTTGGTATTCTTCGTTGATTGGGCTGCTACGTACTGAGTACCTAATAATATGCAACAGCAAATTGAGACATAGGGACATATTATAGCTTATGGCTAGGTCTAGGCTGTATGTCCGGTAAAATTCTCAGTTGATTCTTCACTATTTGAACTACGCCGTACAACATAAAAAATTATCCACACTCAAAAAGTGAAACATAAAAGCTGCTTTTATTTTAGAACAAAAGTTTCATGTGCCTAAAATTTTTCTTCGACGATTATATTAAATATGAGGAATAAAGAAAAACCCAGCTTTCTGACAAGGCTGAATTCTTTAATAATAAAAATATAACTTAAAACGTAACAGTTTCGGAAGTATACCCCTTCCTTCCTCAAACTACACTCTACAAAAGTATACATACTACTTCCTTCCTCAAACTACAATATACAACTCTGTAGTAGTAGAAGGAAGTGGTATATTTCCGAAACTGTTACGATTTAAGTTATATTATTATTATTAAAGAATTCAGCCTTGTCAGAAAGCTGGGTTTTTCTTTATTCAAGATGGATACAAGGTCATATTATCATAAATATGAGGATGGATAATTACGCGCGAAACGTCCGTTTATTTTTCTAAATGGTATCATAGAAAATGGCCGGTGGGAAAATTTTGTAACTTCGAAGAATTGTCATAATGGCTATATTCAGAATTTTTATTTACGGCCTTTAGGCAACTTTGACCCAGGCCGAATGGGTGATGATGGAATACCTGGTGGAATGAAGAAAGTGGGAGGAAATGGGAGAACCGCGAGAAACCCAAGCACCAGGCTGTATTCAGAGAATTCTGTTTTCATACCTGGACCTGTTCCTAGTTTTAGAGACAAAATTCAGATGAACGACAAACTACCGTTACCTCAGGATATTGAATTTTGTGTAGACTCTGACAATAATGCTTTTCAAATATGTATGTGTGATTGTTTCGTGAATGATCATTACTAATGGTCATTATATTGCAGCGTTTAAATTCAATCAAGCGTGTTGAAGTATGATTTGTTCAAGCCCAGGACAAATGCTACATTTGTGAGTTCCCTTTGCTCACCAGAGCATTTTATTTGTTTCCCTGTGGACATAGATTCCATGCCGATTGCCTCCAAGATGAAATCGTGCCTATCTTGCCGGAAACTAAAAGGAACAGATTACATGATTTGCAGGTAAATTGCAGTTTATTTCTACCAATATAATTAATGCAAGTGTTATATGACTATTAAATAGCAATATAGTCATATAACACGTAAAATTATCTCTGGTCTGAGTAACTTCTGTAAAAGCTTTCCTTTATTCCAGAATTGTATGATTGTGATAAGTTGAATGATCATCAGAGAAATATTCTTGTTTGTAAAACAACCGTTGTAGTTTTTTTCTTATTTTTTAAGAAAATAGTGTGAACAAATGCAGGATTTTTTTTAAAAGTAATTAGAATAAATTGAAGAGTTAATTCCTTATAGCGACACAAGAAAAAACTATCCTTTGAAAATATTTAAAAACATGTGTAGTTTCGGACCTGGTGGCACCCAAATATGGCTGATCATCTTCACAAATGACTTAATATCTCTGAAAATGTAAGACGTGTTGAATTTAATTTATTTATGTATGGCCTTTAGGCATCTAATGCTCAGTCCGGGATAGGGGAGGGGAAAGGATGCGGGAAGGTGTCGACCAGGTCCTAAGTTGAAGATCTATCCCGGCATTTGTTCGGTAGACAGGAAAAACCTGTCATGATGGTGGCCCGCTGGGATCTATCCCAGGACCTCCCGAATGCTAAGTTAACGCTCTACCAGTGAGCCACGGCCGCTCGTTGTAAAACGTGTTGTTAGTAAATCACAATTGAAGTTATACCCAAGGGTTGTATTTGAGAAAACTTGGTGATTGAGGGACTGCAGTGTAATGGAAATTCCCCTCGCAATAATTTCATTGTTCATGTAATTGGCATTGCGCAGTAGACAAGCTTGGAAATCTCCTATAAGCAAATTATCCATAAATAAAGTTGTTGCACAGTTTTAACACTTTTCTCATCATGGTTTGAACCCCAAAATGCATATGAAGATTTTTGTTACTATTATATTAAGTTCACAATTGTAACACATCCATTTAGCTCATTCATCGTGAATCATATTTATTTTATTCAAACACCCAAAATTTTCCATTCTGTAAGAAGTATGTTTGTGTGGCAATTAAATACGCACGGAGTACAACTGTATAAAAATAGAATTAATTCACCTTATACACTGAAGTGCCAAAAAGTCATGGAATTGCGAAGGAAACTAGTTGACAACGCGGTAACATCACGGCAAACTGGTCGAACGGTGCAAAGCAGTTGCAGTGTGGTCAGCTTGACTTCTATGAGTGCAGTAAAACGTCGTGTACCGTGGTGATGGCAACTCGACAGGAATTATGGGTTTTTGAGCGCGGGATGATAGTTAGTGCTAGACGAATGTGTATGCGATTTCAGAAGTCGCCCGGACGTTGAACTTTACTCGCCTCAGTGTCATGGGCGGATCATGAGTACCGCATTGGAAGTATTACGGTCCATCCGGGACAACGTAGTGGCCGCCCACGGGTGCTGAATGACTGCTACCGGGGACGTCTAAGCAGACTCGTCCCGGCAAACAGACAAGCAACAGTGAGTGATCTGACAGCCGGATCAGTGCAGGACGCCCCAGGAACGTGTCTCAGAGGTTAGTGCAGCACAATTCGGTCTCCATGGGATATCGCAACCGAAGACCGACACGTGTGCCGCTACTAATCGCTTCTCATCGGCGGTGGCGACTCATATGGGCTCGGGAACAGTGGATTGGGCCTTAGAGGACTGGCAACGTGTAGCGTGGTCAGATAAATCACGTTTCCAATTGGTACACGCGGATGGTAGGTCCCAGGTCGGTACCAAGTTATCAACAAGGTCTGTGCAAGCTGGTGGTGGCTCCGTCATGGTGTGGCTCGTGTTTACCTGGCATTTTTTGGGTCCTCTGGTCTGCTTGAACCGGGCATTGGCCGGTCAGCACTGTCTTCAGCTGCTTTGGCGACCATCTCCAACCCTTTATGGACTTCGTGTACCCTGCCAACAATGAGATTTTCCAGGATGACAATGCGCCATGTCACCGGGCCGCAATAGTGTGCTACTGGTTTGAGGAACATTCTGGCAACTTCCGACGCATGATTTGGCCCACTAGATCGTCGGACATGAACCCTATTGAGCACATGTAGGATATCATCGAACGGGCTATTCGCGCCAGGATCCTCCACCTGCAACCACCACCGAATTGTGGACGGCATTTGAGTCTCCGTGGCTTCACATTCCTCCAGCGACTTGTCGGGTTGCTGCACTTCGCAGTGTTCGAGGGTGGTCCAACACGTTATTAGATAGGAATCCCATGACTTTTGGCACTTGAGTATAATTCTGCCATGTGCAATGTTGAAAATTTCTGTGCAGAATTGTAAATAGAGTAATGTAAAATAACGAATTCTAACCTTCGGTTGATATTCAGTTGTAACATTTTCTACTGGAGCTCAGCCTAACTCCCCTCCTCATGCATTTACAAACAATATAATTGTAGCAAGGAATATTGTTAAAAAGCACAATCTAAATGCACTAGTCAAGTTGTTAATTTCAAGACCTTCAGTTAAGAATGAACATTACTATTATGTACTATGTACTATTAACATCACTAGTTCTTCGTGATTTCTTATATTACGTTGAAGAGCACCATGTAATGGAATGACTTCAGACGCAGAGATGTTTTCGAACATTCTGGCATTACTTTTGAACCACGTAAAGTTAATAAACAAGGAAGCAGTGTAATCTAAATTCTTCATTTTTATCACAATTACCCACCTTGAATATTAATTGAAGTCGTTTTCAACAGAAAAAAGTCAAATTTGTTGAAACATCTTTCGCTATTTACCTGATATCTTCCTCAGTAAAAAATAACAATTTTTATGTAAAGAGTGTTTTTGTATGTGTTTGTGTAATTTATGAGTAACCGAAGTCAAAAAGAATCAAGATTATGCTGAAAATAGTAAAAAATTATGTAATGTTTATATGTTACCTCTTGTCGGGGTGTGTGTCTTCAACTATTTTCCAACTGTTGCCTGGTCATAAAGTTCCACAAAGTTAACTGTTTTCCGTTGAGAACTACTACAATTAACATTGAAGGTATGTAATTGTGATAAAGCATTCTTTCTTCCTTTGACATAATATGTCTCTTCATTGTTATTTATTCAGTAGATCTTCAATTGTTTTCAGGACAGAAACACTAATTAATTGTTCAGCATTTCTACTGCTTCTCAGTATAGTTGTCTTCACGAAAACATAAAAAATAAATATATAAATAAATAAAAGAGCATGGAAGTCAGTGGAAGTCGTAGAAATCAGCGAATGCAGAAAGAAGCGTATTTACAACAAATATTATCTGCAAGGGATGCATCCGTATAATGCGTCTTTACCGTATAACTTTCGTTGTTAATAAGATTGTTTTCCTTTTCTGTTTCTTACCAGTACTATTACGTAATGGACAGCTATTAATTCTGTCTTGTTTCTTCTTTATCTGTAACACAGGATTCAGCTTGGATTGTGATAGGCACAAAAGAATTTGAGGTTCGAATTCAGAACCCATGTTTTATCCGACCATTTTTAATCTGATGACACTACAACCTTTCGTGGTGGCACCATATTCACTTCTGTCTGTCACATATCACACTCCTATTTTCACCGTTTTCTTCACCTACACTTCAGATACTCATAACAATGGGCTACATACCGTTACAGCTTTTCTGTGATATTTTTGTACTCCACACACTTCAGTATTTTTGTTATGTAACAGACTAGAACCTCATGGAAAGCTAGTGAAGAGGTTTTAAGTGAGCGACCTTCATTTACTCGTCTCACGTTTTCACTATTTCTTTCCTTCTCTCTGATACGCATAGCAGCATACTGCTTGTCACTACAATTTTGCTCATCAGTTTTTTCTTTCTTCTATAAGCACCACTGAATGATTTCTTCACTGGTCCAAGGCTTTATTAGTCACTAAAATTTATCACACAAACTTATTTCTACTGGTGGAACGTTGTTAGAAACAACTAGATAGACATAACACGACGTGTGAAAAAAATAAGGAAATTAAAAGCAAAAGAAAATGTTTCCTATATTTGTGATTTTGTTGCTACGATATGAGGAGAATGTGGCTGAAGTTCAATTTGAGCAATAAGAAACCTACATTTTCAGTAGTTAAATGAATACAGTGGAACCCCCGTATCAGTTGTCTAGGTGACCATGATTTCAATTATCCCCACTTTTCCGTGGTTTGAAAATACAATGGAAAATTCCCAATTCTCTTTATTCGAGAGAGAGAAAGACTGACAGACCACATTTCATATAATTTTCATTGCAGTATATTGTTATGATCTGTTTATTGTTTTAGTACTATTTACTGTTATTGATGGCTTATTGTGTGTAACAAATAAATAAAACTTTATTATAGGAATAATGTACAGGGAATACAAGTTTGGTACTATTAATGATTTCAACTATTCGCTTGTAGGTATTGGAATGTACACCACGCTAGTACGGGGTCATTACTTTATACAAAATTACTTAATTACAAAAATAGCTAATTTTGCAAGGCTGAGTGCAGACTTAAATTGAGCGTATCTCAGTCAAAATTCCATTTCCATTCAGAAATCGAAATTTGGGAAAATTAGGAAATTGATATAAGCAGACTTCTTGTCAACAGTAATAATTTTTGACAGAATTCTTCATCACACGGAAACATGAACAGAAAGTCCTTCCTCTTTTGTGTGTGTAATTCAACATAGGGAAATTTAGACTTAGTGATTTTGCAGAACGATGACGAAATAACACTGACT
>JAGDQP010021004.1:20646-32389 GCA_022664845.1 Lepisma saccharinum | reverse complement strand
TAGTAAGATTAACCGTCGACTGATCAAACTTAGTATTTACACCTGTATAATGAATGGTCTCACTAAAATATTTTCCTGTCTAGTTCAGCTACAATTTCCAAACTTATTCTCTTCTTAAACATTAAAGTCTATTAACGGAAATAAGGAAACTAAGACCTAGCTAAAACTTAACATTGCAGGCATTTTACCACATAGACCTACCGTAAATCAATTCTCAAGCAGAAACTATGTTAGTGCAGGTTTATTACCAGACGAACCCAAAAACGTTCTCATTACACTGGAAAGCAAATTAACTGATTCCACGAAAAAGAAAGTCAACAGAAATATTAAACGTTATGAAATAATGACATGTTCAGTGGACTGGAAAACTTCCAGGTCACCGCAATCAAACATGCCGAATGGCCTACCTTAAAGGATTATTTTCGTACACATTAAATCAAAAGAGCGGATTTTTTACTCTTTTAGAGCGGAAAGAGCGATTCTCTTTTGTAGAGCGAAATTTTCGATCGAAAAAAGTGGTTAAAAAAACGCTCTCACTTTGGATAGAAAATGTGCTCTTTTTACATTAATTCCGCTCTGTTGGATGTAAGTTAATTTTTTAAACTTAAAAGAACGATTTCTCATCTTTTAGAGTGGTTTAATTCATCGATTTGTCATCTTTTTTAGAGCAGTTTATTTCTCATCTTTCTAAAGCGATTTACAATCCATTATGGGTCATGGCTACTAGTCAACTTTGTTCTCCGCCATTTGTAACTGCGAAGGTTATCGAAATACTAAGCTTATGCTGTGAAATATATAAGCGTTGCGTTTAGGTAAAAGTGACAACAAAAACTTTAAAACGTGTCTGTTAGAAAAATACACCAGAAGACGTCCGGAGTAAGATATGTAGAAGATATCTTGGAACGTTGTTCTCAAGTTTCTGACGAGACGAAAGAAACCATTTCGAAGGCGTATGTATTATCCCTGTCGGGCGGCTAGCTTACGGGTTAAGATGTTGGATAGCTGGCCCAGGCACGTACCCAAAAGTTTTCTACTTGGGTGTGAAATTTACCGAAAATGCAAATAATTTTGCAAAAATGTTACTAATTTCATACACATAAAAAAAATTTAGGGGGGGGGGTCCAGACAACCAGGCCCCCTACTCTGCGTACGTCCCTGAGCTGGCTAGAAGGTTCCGGGTTCAAATTTCTCCCAGTTTTAGTTTTATTTTACTCTTTTTCATTCACAAGTACATTACTTTTCTTTACTACTTATGATTTTTTTTTTTTTACCATTTTCAAAATTAGCTTCCTGGTCTTGGTTAAAAGTAACCATCGTAGCATTCATCTTATAACAGGAGGGCATATAGCAGGTTTTTTTTTTCGGGTTGGACACGCATTAAAAAGAACTTTAAACCCCCGGTTTTTTTTTTTTAATTAAATTTTATTTTAAAATTATTTCTGAAATGAGGACATGTCGCAGATGTACATAATAATGAAAACCATTGCATTTTAGATTGTTAGAATGCAATCACGCCTGTCATTCTAACTGTAGAATAATGTTGGTATTTAAAATCTATAATACTTTACCTTTGTGATAATGAAATACAAGGAAGTATTCCACGTTCAGTCAGTACTCCAATCCAAATTAAATAACACTTTTTTCATCTGTTGATTTCGTAACCGACTAGAACGAGTTAGCTCTTCCAACTAAATAGATTACAGATTTTGAATTTTGATGCTCTTTACTTTTAATCTTTATTGGTAGTTTACTAACAAATGAAATTATATTAATAAATTTTATCATAAAATTATAGGCTACGTGTTTCTCATATCAAATTCCGTGCAAAATTATTAGACTACCAATATTTACAAAAGTTAATGTAAATTTTTAAACAGATGCCATCTTGATATATACTTCCTATTACTAGAAGCACAGAGCTAATCAGGAAATCACAACAGAATAAAGTTTTTTTTTTAAAAAAAAAAAAAAAAAGATAAACCTAAACTATGGTTACACCGTATGTTGTGTCCTGGTGATTGGTGTGCCGCATGGACAAGTAATACTGGTAAGGTTGAGCGGTAATTCAGCCCCTGCTCGGGCTGCGGTGGCCTTGATAGAGCGCTCACCTCTGGTGCGTGGGGTTCTTCGTTCGATCCCGGTTCGAAGCATATGGGTTTTATGATAGACGAACAAGGTGTGCGTGGGTTATCTCTAGGTTCTCTCGTTTCCTCCCACTTTCTTCATTACACCAATTCTCCCATTACCATCCATTCAGCCTGAGCCATAAAGGCCTTAAAAGAAATTTTAAAGAAAATCAGACCCCCTGCTCAGGCGGCTCTGTGAGACTATCTTGAATGGGGTTCCTCATTTTCATCAGTCTCACCTGTATAATTATTTTAGGCTCCGAACCACGCCGCGGTTTCAATACAGTGCACATACGATGAAGTAAGGTCACCTCCCCCTCCCAAGTGACACATCGTCACCGATTGAGCTCTGTACACACCATTACACTTATATGCATTCACATTTTACTTCTAAAGCCCCCCCCCCCAAATAAACCCGAAAAAATCCGCCTGGCCCAGGTGCACTGGGTTCTTTTCAAGTATACACTTTTTTTTTTCAAGCCCTGGAATATAGGTACTTAGTATCGTCGCTCGCGAGATTTGATTCAAGATATCTTCCATTCATTACAAGGTAAACATGTTTTTACTTGGCCTACCTGCTCGGGTACAAATGCCGACTATGTCTTCCCACTTTGCTTCCTCCCAAACAAGCTAAGATATTGATTTGTGAACAATTTGACTCCACTTTATCCCACACGCGAATTCCCATTTCGCCTATATCCAATTTGAATACCCTAAATCACACGTGAAAAAAAGAATAGTAATATGGAACATTACAAGCTTTCGGGGAGGGGAAGACTGTTTATACAGCAACTTATACGCTTATCTCACGAGTAATGTCTTATAAATTGGCAAAACAAGACTATAATTTGCAGTCATTGTATCAAAAGTTTAAGAAACAATGTAATCTCACAATCCTATAACCCAGTTATTTTCAACCGTCGGTCCACGGACCGGTACCGACCTGCTAAACTATTGTACTGGTACTCGGAAATTGAATACATTTAGTTATTTAGTACTCATTTTTGTAGACATATGCTGGCATCTTTTGAATGTCAAATTAACCTTTAACTTACTGGTATCTTCCCGGTCCTTGCCCTGTAGATTACCGGTCCGTGACTATTAAAAGGTTGAAATCACTGCTATAACCTATGACAGAATACAAATTGCAATAAACCAATATACAACAGTATTCACTTAGACTTTTGGGGGAAATACATACAGTATATACATTTCAAAATCGTAAGCTCAAGTAAAAATACTATCGTAGCACACAGCACAAACTAAATATGAAATTTACTTCAGAAATATATACTTCAAAATCTTTGAGACTTGTTGTGTAAATTAAACACGCTGTAATATTACTTCTGCTTGAAAAAAATATAATGCCATTTTTAGTACCTAGGTTAGCAAGTGGACAAAGGGGCTTAAGGTAACGTGACACTTAATATATGTGTAGAAAAGTGAGTCACTCGTAAGTGTATTTTAGTGTATGTTACAATACTATTGTTTCCTCCTAAGCCCAAAGCTTTGGAAGCGTGTATTTTTTTCTCAGGTTCAATGATTTTTTAAATGTATATATTTTTTCTTAAAATTATTTTATCTTAGGCTCAAAGATTATGAGGTGTACAATGTTTCTCAAAAGGAACCACGGTGGCTCAGTTGGTTGAGCGCTCACCTCTGGTGCTAGGGGTTGTCAGATCGATTTCTGTTCATGCCATGTGGGCCTTGTGGTGGACAAACACCGCGTGCGTGGGTTTTCTCGGGGTGCTCCCGTTTCCTCCCACTTTCTTCATTCCACCAATTCATCCCATCATCATTCATACGGCCTGAGCCATAGTTGCCTAAAGGCCTTAAAATAAATTCAAATTCAACTGTTTCTCAAAACTTCAGTGTACAGAAAGACCACAAGGAATTTAGTTTGAAACTAGTGCTGTTTTGGTAATTGTCAAGATTTTGGCACTACTCGTAAAGTGCATATATAACCTGCTTCATAAATGGAATTTCTGCAGAGATTTAAAAACTTTCTTTTGCGGGATTTTTTTCAGTTGCTCTTTAAGGATATGCAAACTGGGTGTACGGGAGATGGTACTCCTCAAGTTGACTAAAAATTAATTAGCTAATGACAACGGATAACTGTGTAAAGGATCTCACACATGTAGGTATATTCCTAGCATTATAGTCTTCACATTCTCAATATTATGGTTTTCCATGTGAAACCATTTATTTTAATTCTTTGTAAAGTATATGTCACTTTTGAGGACTGAAAAATTTCGGAGAATTTTCTGGAAACTTTACGTAAGATAAGATAAAATTAATTGTATGGGCGGTAGGAAACTTTACGTGTTATTTTTACGGAAAAATTATTGATGACCTCATCTTGGTGCACTGATGATAAAACTGTCCCCTCATGGCAGCCAAACAATTAAGAAATATATGAAGACTATTATTTTAAAAAAAGATTTCGTATTAATAAACAAAGCTGTACAAATGTTAGACGTATAACACGTACTGACAATTTCTGGCGCATCAGAAAGTGTCCAATCAAACCCACATGTGACAGTACATACTAAAAAAAAAAAACCCTCTCACTTTAGTTCAAAATCATGCCAAAGAAACTCAAGTAATAATTATCGGGTAAGAACTCATTTTACAGCGTGAACAACTTGACTTTTCCTTTGTAACTTAGCAACCGCAGAAGAAAGACCGCGCACGGTACTGCCAGTCAGGTTTTTTTTTGGTATAGAAGAGCATTTTCAACCTTGAACATAATACGTCCTTGCAACTAACACTGAGAAGCAGTGAATGACAAGGACATGTGCGGGCATAATCCAAACGAGATTTCTTTTTTGTTGTTGTTGTTGTTATAGTTGAACAAAAAAAGGAAAGAATCTTTTAAAGAAAGTAAAACGAACCAACGAAAAAAAAACTATTATTGTAATATATTTAGCAGGATCTTAACACACTACTGCCATGATCTTTTCAATCCCATTGTTTAACTTTAATCGAATGGATTTTATGAAGCATACATGACTAATTAAATGACGTGCAAGATCTTGTTTGTGTCCATTTACAACTTTTCGAACTTTTACATATTTCTTTATATATATAATATAATCCGAGAAGTAGCAAACTCTGGTATCATAGAATCAATGAGATGATGTGAACTGTTAATTTTCTACGTACAATACAATGTAGGTCTTTTGGAATAAGAAAATTCTTATTGTACATTTTTATGAATCAGAGTGTACATACTTCCCCTTCAGACTTTCATTTGAAAGAAAGAAACCGTGTTCAAATGCTATAGCGTGTTCGCTTCGCGTACAAGAAGTCTTCGGCACAAAAATTTCAGTACCAAAAGATTTGGGTTGGTATTTGGTATTTTCTCAATACCACCAGCTGAATGCAGTACTAGGTCAATATTATTCAACTATGGTCAAGGCCATTCTCTTTGTGAATTCCTTTGGGAGCAATACCATAATTATCTCTACCCTGTCATTTGGTTTTGTACGTACATCCTATATAAGTTTCAAAAAGCCCATTTACAGTAACGAAATTTTGCGTCTACAACTGCAATCATTTAAAACCATGCAAAAGTTACAAGTTATAATTCGCCTGTTTGTAAAACCAGATTTATCCTATGTATATGCGCAGAAAAAGTTGCATGCCCAAAATTGTAGCACGCGTTTCTACGCAAGGAATTTCAGAGAAAATTATTCGGCAGAAAAAAGAGACGTCACGAAGTAGATAATTGGGAATTCTCACAGCAAGCGCAAAGTAGAGTAACTAGCCATCCACTGTAGCTATCTATCTACCCACTTCTGCGTAATTATTCACGTGTCTTAAAGGTGTGGATTGTAGCAACTTCCTTTTTTAAAATAAATTTCATTGGCCTTGAACACCTCACGGAAGCGGGCTGACATACTTTTTTTTTTTTTGAGTCTTCCAAATTACCACCACGAAATATTCATCATCTATGTTCTGTTCTTTCCTTGCCGAGGGGAAATCGAGGCCAAAGGATAGAGGAGAAAAGAACAAATACAAATATTACTGTATCAACTGCTCAGGCAGGAAGGAGATTACAGAGCGAAAGGGTTTTCGATATGCCAGTGTTGCCAGGTCATGAACAGCCAATTTCATGTATGACACTACACGAAATATTCATTCATATTTAATTTTCAAAAGTATATTTCAGGTTTACGGATCATTTTGATAATTTATAGGCCTGCTAGAGAGGAGTAAATCAATTTGGAAACACAAAACGAAAATAAGAAAGAGAGAAAAAAAAAGAAAAGTGCTTTACGAATCTTTGTTCAAAGTCTAAAACAGGAAAGTCAGAATAGAATATTTGAATAAAAATATTGGTCAATTAGTGCTTTGCAATCAAGCGTCTCCAATTTTGTTCAGATTATGTACGTACGATGTCCAACCATTAATACTAGACAGTGCACAATATTAATTAACTTAAAATGGGCAATAGCTACGAAACTACAGTAATTCGAATGCCTCGAACAACTGACCAAATTTGAAATATTACTGTTCATGAACTCCTAAAGGCTCTTCTAATATTCGTATGAAGTTGTACGCCTAGTTATAAAAAAAATAACCGTCTAATTTTTTTCCAAGATTCCAATTGTTTGAAAATGTTGCTCAAACTGTGTCCCGTCGTACGGAACATACAGCAGTTCAAAATCAATATAAATTCCCACGGAAACATCACTGTAACATTATACATAGCAACTTTCCCCTCACAGTTTTTTCGCTGTTATGCAACAACAATTGGGCCGATTTGTTTGATAACTGTCTGAGATATTTGCAGGCATCCATATACGTACCAATCAATCGCCCCCCTTTCTTTATTAAGGCAATTTAAAAGAACACTTCTTAAGTTTGTAGAAAGTACCGCAAGAAGAGCGCAGATACTGATAAAGCGAAGCCGATAGTTTTGGGGTACGAAGTTTCATAAAACAGATAAGCTTTATTTAACTGGGGCATGTTAGTAACTATGACTTTGACCTGTCCCGATATGAGTGCAATACATTTTAAAATGCATATATTATATCCGTGCTTCAACCGGGATTCGAACCCGAAATATCTTGAAATTTAGCCTGACGTATTAGATTTCAGGACCACTGGGATTGCCTTTCTTGATAAGTAACCTAGATAATTTTGATAACATACGAGTATGTACTCACATGTGTGAGCTTTTGGAATCGTGCACAGCTTTAAGAGCAGTTGGATGACTGACTGAAAGAGGAGCAGCATATTTTGAGTACACATTAAGCAACTCATTTCACGTCACAACTGAAGTAATCGTCGAAAAATGCAACTGTTTTAGTTTATAGGTAGCACTCTACTGATACTACGCTAATTATATGGAATCTCTGCGTACGTAAACTAAAAACATGAGAATAGATTAGAAGAAACGTCACAGATAAGTTAACTATGGCTTTAGATTGGAATTTAATCGGTTTCTATGACGTGTGAAAAAAAAAGGGGAACTGACATTTTGTAAATCACTTATAACAGAACCTTTCACAACAATAAGAAGAAGAAGAAGAAAAACACGCCAATGACGAGACGTCTCGTTTAACTATTCCACATATCTCGTCATTTGCTCTCCAACACCTCACATCACATATTCACAACAGTGCGTGACAGTAATTACAGTCAACTTTCACATTTTATCCATTTAGGTCTGCCATTTCGTCGAGTGGTTCACATTTGTGAATTCACGCTTTGCCTTTCTCTGTGTGTTATGTATATTGTTCTTTTCTACATGTACTTTCAGAAAGAAAAGAAACGAATAAGCAACTTCTCCTTTTTGTGTCCAACAATTTACCAATTACGAAAGGAATTTATTGTACTTTCAATTTCGGCAATAATGTTTTTTTAACTTCCTAGTTATTAAATTTTGATATTTCAAAAAGTGATGTTTCGCCACAAACTGTCTGAAATCAATACTTCAACTCGACCGGCACCTCTCGCCAGACATGTAGAAATTCGCAACGGTAATGCTGAAAGAGGTTTCATTTTACAAAGTAATAGCTTGAGTCTTCTGTTTCTTATTTAAAATTTACTGTTTAATATGTTATTTTAGGCATAATTGGTATAATGCACATTGCATGTACGTTACAGACTAGGTATGTATACTTATAACTTGAATTATTAGGCATATGCATGGACAGCTTGAAGCATACGATACAACAAAAACAATGAACTATAAAGTTAAAAGATAATATTTGGAGTACATAAACGAAAGGAAAGTTGAATAGCAGAGGTGTAGCTCTGCAGGATGAAGGGGGTATCGCTATAATACTGTACAATGGCTTATAAACAATCGTGTTTTCATTTGAACAAACACATAAACGTGGAAATGTGTTTACAAACGCAGGGAAGAATAGGAGCAATTATTCACATGATAAAATTTATACATTTCGTTTTAACTTTTAATAAGTTCTCTAAAAGCAAAATGAACATTACGTTTGTGCGATTGTGTATGTAAATGTTTGATTCTTTTTTTTTTCGCAAATCTGCAAACGCAATGAGATGTAAACGCCATTTTTTTTATTCGTTTTCCCGTATTACACACACACACACACAAGCCATAAATTTATATCGTAATTACACATACATTAAAAATAATATCGATCGATAGCGCAATGGCAACATGTTCTAGTTATCTGAAAGTACCAAAAAAATGTAATTTTGGACCATTTTTAGTAACTAATGACTTCAGTCCTTCTCATTTCCATTAGCTGTTAAGTCTCTCAAATCCATGCCGCATCCGGGATTCGAACCCGGGACCTTCGAGTCGCTGGTTTCGACTACTCGTCGTCTCGAAGTACCAGATTCAAACCCCCATCCCAGCAATCCGGAATAACACAATCAGAGCAAACGACTGCTGTGAACACAAGTACAATGCTCCGGTACCATCTACAAGTATTAAGACAGAAACTGGCTTTAAAACTATTATACTGTATTGAAAATTACTACAATACAAATTTCGTACTCACTTGGCAGTAAAAACTAATACATTTATTTAGTTCGCACTTTTTGTACATTTTATGTAATTATGTTACTTTGGGGCTGAAGAAATGTTAAGTAATGCGTACAGGAAATATGGAGGGGGAGTTGAGTTTAGAACTCTTCTTGCCAGAATCCTCTTAGCAAAGTACCTGAGGCACTTACCCTATCCACACACTAGGTATGTTCGGAACTTCCAATTTCGGAATTCTGACTTTCCGAAATTCCACCATTTTGGAATTCCCAGAGCCGTGGTAGCTCAGTGGTAAAGGGTTCCGCTAAAGCGTTTGAGGTCGTCGCTTGGATCCCTGATCGTGCCATGTGGGTTTTGTGGTGGACAAAAACCGTGTGTCCGTGCTCTCCTGTTTCCTCCTACTTTCTCCATTCCACCAATCATCCCATTATCTTCTATCCGGTCTGAGCCAAATTTGCCTAAAACCTTTAGGCTAAAGGCCTTACAAATTAAATTCAAATTCATAATTTGCAATTCCGATTTTCCGAAATAGTATTTGAACACAAAAAATTGAATTATATTTAAGGCTTTTAGGCATTTCAGGCTCATGAGTTCAACGTAAGAATCCTTTACACTGCATTACACCTTATTCAGCAAGTTTTAATTGTTGTGAAAATAACATGTCTTGTCGATCTGTCTGCTGGTGGTGAACCGTTTTTTTCTATCATTTGGTGATGATGATCCTCAACATTCCGAAATTCCGACTTTCAGGAATTCTGAACTTCCGACTTTCCAATATTCCGGAATTCCGACTATCTGGAATTCCGAATTCGCTGAAATTGTCATTCCGATTCCGGAATTCTAATTTCAATTCCAATGTTCAGGAATTCCGAACACCCCTACCACACACCCACGAGAACAAACATGTAAAAAGTAATTTTGATAGCAGACGGCCGGGGTTAAACTTAATACAATAATATTTGTTGACACTAAATAGATTAGCATGGGGTCCCTGGGCGAGACACACTTCGCTTCTTATTCCTTTATGTTTACAGGATTACCATCTTCAACACTTCTTTTCGTACATTTTTATCCATGATATATCATGATAAACTCAATTGTTTTAATGTTAGGAAGTGACAAATGTGCTATCTTCTTCCTACCTCAATTCGTCACCAAAGCAACCTAACATATTTGAAGTTTCGGAGGAAAACAGAAGAAACAGGATATCAGAATAGCAATATCAGGACTCTCCCGTGAGTACCGGTACGTACTTAACTTTTACATTTCTAGGCAGGGTACTTGCTTGCTTTGACGGTATTTAATCTGGATTTTATATAAAAAATATCCTCTGTGGGATGCGCACGCGCCGTGAATGCGGATGTGGAGGTTGCGCTCCACATATTTTCAACCTACGGCACGAACTGATGTGGGGGTGGTCATCAGTCCCACGCTCGACCCTCTTTACCTCCCAACATGCCCAGGAATACCAAAGACACTCTGATACTCAATTTGATAGGACGATGAGTGCACTTCAGAGCGCCAGGTATGGGAACACCGCAAGAAAGGTCTTCAGCGTCCTGGCCGGGATTTGAACCCGGGCCTCCCGATTCGTAGCCAGACACGCTACTGCCTGATCCACGGTGACTCCAATCTGAATTTGATATGCTATTCGATATTTTACTAAACACTGAGACTGGATTCGATCAGCCTGTTTCGTATCCGAGCTGAAACTAGATTCCCCATAAAATGTTGTAAATTATTATTGATATTTTGAAATTTTGATAATAATGTGAAGAGAGAACTCTGGAAGGTAGACGGGCAGGGCCTACTTTGTAGATACCATCCCAGTATTTGCCTGGTATGACTGAGGAAAAACCTGTCAGGATGGCCGGCCGTTGGGATCAATCCCAGGACCTCCCGAATGCATGATTATGAGTTGTCACAAGGCAATGCGCTAACTAGCAATCAACCCCGCTTTCATAACGGATGCAGATATTTTTATTTAAATCGGTTAATCATGTATTTATACTTTAAAACAAATATTGAAATATATTTTTTAATACTGAAAATAAGTATCGCTGATTAAAGTAACAAAGTGTACTCCTACCTCTGTACCTTTATTCTTATCAACCAAATATAGGCTTATTCGGCGATTGATAGACGGAAGATACGTGATTCCACACCGTAACACACATTAGAAAGTAACCCAAAACCAAAATCAAAACGACAGGTATTCTACACATGGTATAATATACAACGCTTCTCTTCTATTATTTAGGGGTGTTGCCTTCAATTTAATGTACCTGTTAACCTCTATAATTTAGGAGTTTTTCGCGTTATGACAAAAGACTAACCTCGCTTGGAGGAGAATGGTGTTGAAGGCCATAAACTCAGACAGATGGACCTCACTTTCATTTCTCCCAATGAAGCTCGACGGCTAGACACAAGGACTCAAATAATACATTGAGAAGTATTTTAGTTGAAGATAATAAGCTTAACTATCTGACTAAACATAAGGAAATACTTGAAAGAAATTCCAATTAGAATAGACAATCTGATCGATCATCAACTACAAGTCTCCAAAAATTCAGAAAACACGAAATTGTTATGTATTAGTAATGACAAAAGTTTAATCAATTCCTTACTTGTACTAAAG
>JAGDQP010021004.1:0-20546 GCA_022664845.1 Lepisma saccharinum | reverse complement strand
CCTAAAAATGACTAAAAAAAAAAAAAAGATTGTATAGAATAAAATGAGAACCTGGCAAGTATACACATAAGCAAGATGTACATCGAATCCCTGCGTGACGCCTTAGGCGAACACAATCAGTATTGCCCAATTACACCATACAGCGCTCACACTTTGAAAGTGTTACCTAATGACATGAAATAACTGTAGTTTAGAACAAGGAATTTAGATTTGAGAACGCCTACAATTACGTAACCAACTTTTTCTTTTATCGATGAAGGAGAAAAACGTTTGGTTTTAGTATATTTAACCAATAAAGAAAATAATATACCTCATGGGTGTAACATACACCGTGTACATGCGTATAAAATTTATTTTGGTCAAAATATGTCTTGACATGAAAATCTTTAACTCAGAGCAATCACACAGCATTGTGACCAAATTTTTAACGTTGCTTAAAATGTATCGTTAAGTCCACAAATATAAAATTTAATAAAACATGGACAACATTTTAAAATTAAGGCGCTTCGCGCTGCCATCAACTTACATTTCAGAATTTGTGGTTAAAAATATTTCGGAATACATAACTGCATGTTTGACTATAAAAACGCAAGTAAAATCATACTTGTATCTTAAAAGCGCTATTTCAAAACTAAAATGAAAGGTACGTTGTGGAACCATATTTTTTTTGTTTTGGGGAGTTCCATTGTGTCCTCCGGTGGATAAGTGGTTTCGTTCGTCACCTTGTAATCAAAGGAGCTCGGATTCGATTCCTGGTGGTGATACATTGAACTTATTGATTAGGAATCCACTTTACACTATAGGTCTCATCCTTATGATGGTATCTCCATGCGATAGAAGGCAATAGCAAAATATCATCAACACATTCTGCCCAGAGACCTTCGAGCCATGTACCTAGCTCGGAGCAGAATATTAATTATTATCATTATCATCGTCATGAGTATTGAAGAGAAGAATGGCGGTACTGGTACACTATGTTTGCAACACAATTTGATGGAATCTTCATAATATATCAACAAGCTATTCATCCAACACATGCACCATTTACCTAACCAATTTCCGTAACGACTAGATTTAGAAGCTCGCCAGCTCGTTTAAGACGTTAGTAACAATTCAATAAAGTACTAGACCGCTACAAGCTTCGAATAATACTGAATTCTTGATTTGCCACTGTTCTTATTAGTCTTAAGAAAAAGAAATAAAACAGAGGATATGCAAATATTGCATCACCTTAAATATGTTCACCAGTTACTTTCAGTCTTCTTAATTTTCCATTTATCGTGTAAATAAGGGTTAGGAGTAATATATATTCTTTAGTCTTGATTCAAATCCAAAATTAAAGCAAGACTGCATTCAGACACCTTCCGGACACCAAACTGTGTCAAAAATGTTTATATATATATAAGCTTGAAGTTACTATTTATATTGTGTTCGAAATATCTCCTAATCCTGACCTATTAAGAACTACGAGTTATTTACAATGATCAGAAAATTGAAAATTAAACAAAGTTTAATTAGCAGCTCCTGTTACGTAGTAGCATAATTCTCTTGCCAAAGTGTTATGAACATAGAACTGCAAAATCCAAACTCAGTTACATATTAACTTTTGAAAGTACAAGAAAAGATAGGTGCAGAATGCAAAGTATGTATTAGGATTTATGAGCCTTAATTTTACTAGTTAAAACCTTTACCCCATGTCCCTTGCTTACTGACACACCACACACGAACACACAACAAAACTAGTAGGAATAACAATTATTCGCGGTGGACGTCAAACGAACAACATGTGGTTAAAATAGCGGGCTGTGGAATCCAGCACCTGTCCGCATCCGCAAAAAAAAAAAAAGCATTACACTGAGGAGATTCTACAAAACTACGAAGGGGGAAAAAAAGAATACACAAAAAAAAAGGGGGAGAGGAAGGAACATTTTCTGTATTTGCATGGAAAGACCACCTTCACGGACACGATTCAACCATAAATTTAAGTCATCAGAGCATGAAGCTTCTGCGATTTTGTCCACTACACATACACATGGAGAGGAGACAGAGAGAGAACTATTGTCATAAATATCTGCACCAGTAGTCCCACTCCAAACCTGAAGTAGAGTGGAAGTAAGGGAATGGTCAACTGCAGGAAGGACCATTTGATCACGGTGCTGAGCACAGGATAGAACAGGAGGAAGTCAAAAGTAGCGAAGAAGTTCTGACCATCATATTTTATTTTTACACTTTATGAAGATACATTTTCGAATGTAAAGATATTCCTTTCTCGGAAAGAGTGCGAGCACAGAGTCAATCAATCTATTAGTCTATTCAAATTTGTTGACTTAAATTCAAATCACGAACACACATACTGATTTGGATACTGCATTTCTACAAACATGGCCCTTAATTTCTTTTATTTTGTCCGCGTGTAATTATTGATCTTTATATTCATTCTACTCAAATCATTTTTTGTTTCTAATTCCCTTTCTGACAACTGTATCGCTTCTATCGAAAGCGAGGGAGTTAATCACGAACTCTGACGATATACAGCTTCTTCAATTCAATTTATTACTGCTGGCGAGTATTCTGCCTAGAAGCATGTTTATCACTCAAAGGTTTCTGTGTAAGTTGAATAGTTTTTTTTTCTCTCCACTGTCCGTCATTGGTTCGAGGTTTTGTTAAGTTTCTACGATTGGGATCTTCTATTCTGATGTGACTCCGAACCAATTGTGTTTCCCACCGGAGATCTAGCTCGGGACACGTGATTACAAAGCGATGCAAATATCATTAAAAATATCTTTGTTGGAGAAACCTAACGTCAAATGCCATCCATCTTAGTGACAGCGTGATTCCAAGACTACAATATTCAAGTAAATCTCTAGAAACACCTAGAAATGATTCGGGAAGTCGAGATATCAGAAAAAAATACTGAAGATGTATGATTCTAGACTATTTTCTTCAACCCCCATGACTGAACAACAACAACAACCAAAAAAAACACATACATTATTTGACTACCTGAAGCTAAGATTTCCTTTTTTAAGGAGAGAAAAAACGAATGAAAGAAAAATTACTTCGTTAAAGTATACTGTACTCTGTTGATAGGTTAACTATAGCCAGTTGCGACCACCGCCATTAATGACACGATTACAGAGAAAGCTTCACAGCCACGCGCAAAAGTAGATTAGTATCACAGTTTTCAGGAAGCTTTAACCGAAACTCTCTTCCTAATAGTTAGGTGCAACGTTTGGAGAATTTTTCTCTTGCGTTTCTTTTCACATAATTGGAAAACGAATGGAGATAAAGAGAAAATAACTCCCACAGATTAAGGTGGTTTTGGATCTTCAGCAGTAAGTACCATTGGCATTGGCTTAAATCATTTCAGTAACTTCAGGACCTGGACCCAAACATTCTCGAAACATCATGTTGTTCACAAGTATCAGAAGTTAAGCTTACAACTGATCTTACTCCTGTATTAAACAGACTAAAATATATAAAAAATATTCACTTTACATGCATTTATTTCTAGCTTTCAACAACTCTAGTACAGAGCCTTAAATCTAAATTTTATGAGTAATGTAATCAGAACTTCACTAGCAATCTACTTCAAATGCTCCAATGCTTCAAGTTACCGTTGGCAAAGGAAGAGATTATTATCAATTTAGATGAAATTTTATGATCAAACGAATCCAAACAGGCAACAAGAATCTAAACCACATCCAGTAGTTTTATTTTTATTTTTCTTCCCTATAAGCAATGGACATGATGAGATAAAGTAACACAACAGCTGAGAAAGGTTTGAGAATATGCACGTTTGATGACCGGTTCTGTTAACTCTGAACATGTTATCTATACGTAATTCGATTACGTGAAAGCCACAATAATGTATCTCACAAAATAAATCGCAGTTATAACTTTCCTTCGTTTTCGTGAGTAAAACTACAATAATGATAAGGTTAATTATATAGGCGATATCACCACAAATGAGTAGGCCTACAACAGGTAGAACGACTCCATATCTACTGATTGTTTATAAATAAACTGAACTGCGGCTGATTGCGTAACTTATAAGTATCAGACAATGTACACTACAGTCAGGGCTCGAAATTAATTTTGGTAGCACTGGCCCTTTTTCGATCAGTAAATATTTATAATCAGCGTAATTTTTTAGTCCACTTTATTATATTCATTTAGTCTACAGGCCTATATATGATACCAACTACAAAAGAATAATTATATCCCTGTAAAAATTCTATGTAAAAAGGAAACAAGAAATGCCTCATGTCTGAATTATCACACTTACTCTGTTTGTATTGCACTAAAATATCTTCTTTCGGAAGAATCTGCTGAGTATCTGGGGCCGTAGAGAGAAATATTGGGGAGTCTGGTTCTTTCTCCTTTGTCTATAAAGATAGAAACTGCCGGAGCAACGTCATAATTATACCATATGGAATCAGTGATAACACGGCGTATCCGCGTTCCATTAGAGTTATGTCTCCTGTCTCCGGCACTTGTGGCAGAGGTGTTGATCAGCTGATATGTTAGTTCCTAAGATTCTGCGATTTCACAATTTTTTATTTTAGTCTTTGAAAACAGAAATAAAGTACTTCCATAAAACGTTAAATACAGCCTACAGGTATGTTTATTAATAGGGTCTATATTCAGGGTGTCTAATGGATGTTGATTTTCAAATTCCAGTTTTTTCCCCCAGATCATTAATTTATATAATTTTCTTCTTGCAAACAAACAAAAAATCTTTATCAATTAAAAGAAGCATACCAAGCGCATTTTATTTCTTTAAGTCATTATAGAACATGAAAAAATATTATTTATGTAGTAAAATTTATCTTTTCGAGATTTCAAACAAGAAAATAAAGTGGAGTATCAGAAGGTATTTAGAAAATTGTGCAGAAGTAAATAAATAGTACAACCTAAATGTATGTATGCTTTCTTTTTCAACGAAAAATTAGTCGAGTATCAGATCCAAAATTTAACAAATACAATTTACCTTTTTGAAACTGTTAGCAAAATTTTAGTGAAATTAACCAATACTCTTGTTTTTTTTAAAAAAATAAAGAGTTAAAAATGAGGAATTCATGTGTATGTAAAACCCAACTTCGAAGCACATTTTACTGCATATTCTTCTTGATGGAGAATGGCCAGTTACTTTATTTAAACAAATGCATTTATCCCATGTATTATTAATTTATAAGTTTTTTCTTCTTGGAAATAAACGAAGTATGTTTATTTTAGCAATTCCCCGACTAAGTTAAAGTTGCCTAAACACAAAAAACAAAATCAACTAAAATTCAATTGAATTTAACATAAACCATTATGACTCACCTTAAAGTACGGTCTTTAATGTCATCCTCTTAAGTAGTTGATTTAATATGAATTGGCTCTTCCGAATGGCTCTCGCTCCGTCTTCAGGCCGCCGTAGAAATGTTGGCTAATTTAAGTATGTCTGTAGCTTTTTGTGAGATATAGTTTGTCGAGTTTAATAAATATGTAAATGTAAGTATTTGGAAAGAAGTTCATTATTTATTAACCGAAACACTTCAGTTCAATTGTAAAACCCATTGGTTTTAAATTACTCCGCTGTCACTGTTGCTGCACACCAGACTAGTTAAAAAAAAAAGTCTGAGCGGCTGTGGCCATATTAGAAGAACTGTTGTCGAATTTCTACCACGTGTAGGTATATTTATTTACGCCATATATACTTACAACGAATTCCTGTTCGAGTATAAGAATTATAAAAAAATATTGAATGTACACTGTACAGGTAAGCACAGATGTGTTAAAATTCGAAATGGGTTAGTCTCGAATAAATAAGTGGAAACCTGAGAAAAGAGTATCTCAGTAAATTAGCTGATAGTAGTAGTATTTGCAATACATACAACCTAATCTTAAAAAAAAAGGAAAAAAAAACTTAAATTACATCTCAACGACGGGCTGAAGATGAAGCGAGAGCCCTTCCGAAACTATCCAATTCATATTGAAGCAACTACTTAAGAAGACGACATTAAAAACCTTACTTTAAGGTGAATACTAATACATTAATTTTTATTGGGTCCTCTGTGCGTTTAAAGTGAAGTGGCTTTATTTGAATTCAAATACTTGACCAAATATATATTGAAGTTAAGGTAATATCAGAATTTAGTTTAACATCAGACCCGAAGTACATAAACACATTAACCCAATCAGAAAATAAAACAAGACATACATGATTAGAGTAGAGGATAAGAGAAAGATGAAATGTGGGAGAAAAACAGTGCATCCATCAGAAATAAGTATGGCTGATATAAGCTTCGTGTACCCTCGGGGTCATCACACCCGTACTCACAAGAAATCTGAGTCACTGAGAACTTCTCACAAACATTAATTAATGCATGTTTCATTCTGTGACTTCTTAAATTTACAAATTCAATTAAGTTTCTTCTAAATGTTTACAAAGTGGAATTAATAAAGTGAAAATTTAAGTTAAAAATAATAACTTAAAAAAATCCAGGCTTTCGCTAGAATTCCATGCTTTCTCCAGGTTTCCAGGTCAAAAATAAGATTCCAGTTCAGTCGACGCCCTGATATTGGAACTTTTCTAAGTACTGGCCCACAGGACCACTGACATTTTTGAGTTACTGGTCCATCGAAATTTTTACTGGTCATCGGCCAGTGGACCACTGCTAATTTCGAGCCTTGACTACAGTAGCTGCATGAAAGTACTATACAGAGCACCGCTGTAGAACGAAATACTCACTTGGAATGTATCTATAGGATCGAATCTTTAAAACAAGTGTCAAAATTTCTTACAAAACGCTCATCCCAAAACTAATTTTTAAAAGTATCAACTTGAAAATTCGATACACCGTGTAAAAGAGATTTACTACAGCTCAAAAAGTATTTGCCCACCTATTCCCTTTTCATTTACCACGCATCAATTCATATATATACAAAATGTACAAATATTGAAAAACCTTTTCGACTAATTTCCCAGTAGCATACATGCTGAGAGTTCCATGTTCACCTTTTCAAATTTATCCACTCCAAACATTCCTTATATATGACAATTTACATTATATAGATACCAAATTCTATGATCATTTTAACATTAGAAACACAAGAAACAACCAAATTTTCGGGACTTGCGAAAAAAAAAAAAAGTGCTCAAATAATTTTGAGCTGAAGTACAGTATAATGAACCCCGTATGAAAAGCATTGACGGTGAAAGTGACCCAACTGTAGCACACACAAATGGGGAAACCTGAAATTTTATAAAAATAAATAAATCATATTTGCGAATTGGGTTAGACCATCGTTTGCATTTGTACGTATAACATTGAACTTTGATACACCCTTTATTGTTTGAGTTGTTAAGAGTCTTACATAAACTTATGAGCAGGGTTCGGATATTTAGGTGTGCACCTTTTTCTTGTAGGGCAACTTAGGTGTATCTGAAACAAACTAGTCTGTGAAATAATTGCCTGCAGTTGAAAATTGAGACAATTTTCCAGCAATTTTTTCCCCCTTTTCTCGAGTCTTTATCCTTTTTTCGCACCACTCTGCCTATAATCTCCTTTCTCCCCTTTTACTGCTACATTTTAATATTTTCCACAGAACATTTTATCATTTAATTTACTTTTGAATTTCATTTGGATTGCAATTTGTATTACGTATCTTGACAGTGGACACGGGATTGAAGGTAAAGTACACCTGTAGTAACAATGAAGAATTCCACTCTCTGGCACTTGATAAAGTTTGCTTTACTTGAACTATCTGTAAAACAACAATTGGTTGTAATGAATTTTACGTCAGCCGTGAGCCGAGTGCACAGATATCGCGTGGGAAGTCTACTGCTGTATGTTCATTGCATTCTCTCCTTTTACAAGTAATTTTACTGGAATCAGTTGTCTCCTATTAGTGAATGTACATTTGTTGCTTAACAAGTTTAATGCAAGATTTCGTCCACGTGTCCAAATCCCGATTTTTCCTCCTGACTCAAGAATGCAAGCAGGATTTCGTCGAAACTGATGGGATAGTTTGTTATACTATGCACTGTCTGCGATTTAGGGAAAAACGTTAACTGAAAAACACCAGCGAGACCGCATACAACAACATATTTCCATCTTGAAGGATCCATCTTTTAAGAGTCTTGTCCAAAAGAATAAGACTCTTAAAACAATCCCGACAGCATCTATTACGAAATGCCTTTGAGCAGTGTTCTTCGAAGATTTAAAATCCAAAGGAATTTAACAACGATGTGTGTGAATCTTTTACTCAGGCGGGAATTCTATTCTATAAGGTGGCTTAGCAATCTGAAGGGCCTGGAGAAAATCGCAGTGGCCTCCCATCCTGACCGAACGTTTTTTCCAGGGGTTTTCTTCAGTCATATCAGCCAAATGCTACGAATGTACCTGGTCGACTACCTTCGAACATCTTCACAGTCACATTAAATCGGCTTAAGCCTGATAAAGTACATAAATAAATTCAACGTCTTCTCCAGATAGAAGGAACAAACTTACTTTTAAAAACTGAGAGATGCGTAATATTGTGAGGTACAACAGCTTATTTTTCCCTTCTTCAGGTGAAAGATACTAGTGTGTAACCTAATGAATACCTATATTTATCTCTGTACCTATAATTTGTACTAGTAACTTCTGTAATTTTCAATAAATATACCACACCAAACCTTTTGCCTCATTCTGTCCCCTTTTTTGATATTATTTTAGCACCTTTTCCCTCCCTTTTTCCCTATGAAATTGCTCCAAAAAATCCTAACCCTGCTTATGAGTTTCTAAAGACGAGGCCCGTAATTTTCGTTAAAGTAGACTTGGAACTTTGAAGCACTACGTTAAATGCACTCCTACCGGGCTTGAACCGCACACGCCAAGAAAGCGAGCGTGATAACCATTTGGACAATTTTTGTGTGTGTGTGTGGAATTTTAGAATCAAAATTATAAGTACTTGAAACGAAATTGTCTATTCGAGGGCTCTCCAAGAATTAAATTTGTATTTTATGTGAGTCTGAATAGTTAAAAAGATTCTTTTGTCTCTTCACGCTGTCCTTACTATTTATAATACTCTTCCGAAGTTCCTCGATACTGAAGAAATTGCCATACTATCTTACAAGGTTTCTTCTTTTCTGCTTGTCTATACAAAAGGTTTTTAATCCGGCATGAATATGTTTTTTCTTAGATCTTGTTTCTTGGTGAATCAGTAAAGTACGAAAGATCTGGTAACATAAATATGTGGTCAAAATGTTTAACATATAAACAAACACGAGGATCATACTATGTAGTCACAGAGTAACAGAAAACGTTTCTGCTTTGATCTCTACAGTAGTCACTGCACTTGAAAATATTTTCGAACATAAAGGAATAAAAGAAACCAAATTTCTTGTGAACCCCCTGAGGTATTTGATTCGTTCCAGAGATACGTATTTAACTTGTCTGTGGATTATGAGTACCAACAACGCTAAGTTCAAGACTGGATTTTATAGTATGTTACACTTAGTATGCTACAATATAGTCGCGAACTGATTCAGCAGGTTGTGTCCTGAGATAGGAAACAATGATCTTCTTATAATGAAGAAGAGATTAATGGTTATTCGTAATAAAAATATACGAGAAATATCTAGTATGTACTATACTCAATGTCTGACTTTTAGAACGGAGAGACAATAGGAAACACTGACGAGAGATCATTTACTTGGGAGTCATAATCAGCAACACCACATTAACTTCTGTTTTCTGCGCAAAAAACTTTCTGCACAACTGCCCATTAACTCTTGTATAAACGACTCAATCAACAACTCCTCTCGCTTGAGCAGGTACTTAAGCCTATAAACAATTGAATATGAAAATAAAAGAAATGGTCGATTATATTGCAACCAAAAAAATGAAACAAAATTAGGCACAGTTTGCATGCTAAGACGATGGCAAAAACTATTAGACTCGAATCAATTTGTTACTTAAGCCGCATTTGTTTTCAATATCTTACTTACATATTATACTTATATTATGCATGTTTTTTTTTCTAATGCCAAGCGGTCGTAGCCAAGTTGGTACAGTGTTGGCTTCGCATTCGGATGTTAGTGGGTTCATGCCCAGCGGTCGTCCATCCTGAGTGAGATGTTCCCCGGTTACATCAGCAAATATTGACATTGCACCTTCAATACGGCCAGGGTCGATTTTTTTCCAAATCATTCCCGTTGATGTTGTTAGTTGTTTCCAATGTAAAATGGTCTTAGCGCTTAATATTTGGCGAGTTTAAAAAATTTGCATAAGAGCATACGCAGAATCGAACTATGATGCTGGAAAAACAAATGGCGCGCAGAAAATTTATCTATGGGAACAAACTTAAAATTACCCAAAAGAAAGTGAGGCAATTTCTCATTTATCTTGAACCTCCACTAAAAAGTGAACAAATTTCAGGGGAAATAATTTTTCTATGTATACTTGAGTTGGCAGTTACGATTGGTACAGAGATTGTGATGGGACAAAATTACGTCAGTAATTGCGCCCACGAAAATGTTTTATCTGGAAAACAGTGGTGTACAGGGCATAGATATATAGATATGAAACTGAAAACATTCCTAATATCTAAAATACGAATTCCCTAATATTTATGTGAAATACAGGACGGAATGTTTTTACGGGATTTTTTTTAAAAGTAAACGCCAATTTATTACTGTCTCCCATTATTTTTAAATATCAATTTACTCTTTACAGTTTTGAAAGGCTCCTGTACACAAGTAAGTCGCATTGATTTGGTGAAAGTTTTATCAAAGAATATCTATCCCTTAACATGTAGGCAGCCAATATAAATAATGTGTGTTTAGGGTTGCATACACATGTGGACATACAGCACTATTCCGCGTTTCATCTCATTAACTGTTAATAATAATAATAATAAAGACATATTCTTACAGTTTTGGATTGTATTTAGTAAATGTAGCTTCTATTTTGTTGTCAGTTTAATAGAAACTAATTGCCCGTTTCCACTTGTTTTGTCGACTTTTGTGGGTTTTACAATTGCAGCCTTTACTTTATGCCGTCATTAACTTACAATGCTTTGGGGTTTGAGAAAGGATAGCTACCGTCTTTCGAAATTTGAATTTTATTTATGTACTTTTTTGGCATCTAAAGTTCAGACCGAGAAAGGATTCGGGAAGGCGTCGGCCAGGGTCTATGTTGAAGGTCCATCCCGCAATTTGCCTGGTGTAACTAAGGAATACCCTCGAGAAAGATGCCTCAGTACCTACGCTTCGCGTGTGCGAGTTTTCATATTTTTAAAGCAATAGTGAAATTTTGGAAAGCGGTCCCAATAATATATGTGAATATCTATCAAATGAAGTACCTGACATTTAGGCATTGTTTATTTTATCTGAAAAATTAGAATACCCATAATGACGTAGGCGTATGACGTCATAAATTACGGGTATTCTAATTTCTTAGCTAAAATAAACAATATTAAAATGTCTGATAGTTCATTTGATAAACATTCACAAGGGCCCCGCTTTTAAAAATTTCATTATTGCTTGTCATTTGTTCAATATCTTTAAAAATATGAAAACTCTCACACACTCGCACCGTAGGTACGGAGTCATCTTAATCGTTCCTTTCTCCAGCAAAGAGGTGTGCTAGAGCCTGCATGACTGTTCGAGCACATACATACATAAGCTGGTGCTGAAAATCTTAGTAATTTTGCAAATAATAATAATATAAAAAAAAACTGAGCATCTCATTACTTAGTACTTTCAGAATTCCTATTTCATCGTAACGTATAAACGAACGGAAGTTTAAAAGCCAGACAGTAAAGCATTGTACTATATTGATTTCTAACGCTCTTCTTGAGAAGAATAAAGATACATATAATAAACTTTTGCTAACATGTTATAAAACTTTTTCGCAAATTTGAATCGTCTTTCACATTCTGCACAAATAAACTCTATAACAAAGAAAGAGCTCTGGTCGGTCATAATTATTGTTTTCAGCGTCTTTCTAGATGTTTTGCATTATTCCAATTTGCACTTTGAATGCAACTGCGTGCTTCTCAAGTCGTAAATGCCACGACATAGTTATACTATAAGAATATTATCACTTACAATCTGATAAACACGCATACAATATTTGAGAGATTTATTTAACGGGCAATAGAATATTTAGCACAGTCTTAATGTTCTTTAGTTCAGATATCATCATATTGTGCTGTATACATATATCAACGTTTCATATTCAGAAACATTCTGCCACGCGATACTATTCACATCATCAAATGCCTTCGCTTACACTTGTCACGTCACTTCACTTACACATCATAATATGGGCGGTCACTCCAGAAGCGTAATAAAGTAACTAAACTACCAAACGATGCATGACAACACTTCGCTAAGTATCTTTCCTTGTTCCAAAGCAGATCTTTTAGTTTTCCACACACCTTAAGGGGGAAAACAAAGGTTAAAAAGAGACAGTCCGTAGACAATGTTCAAGGTTAGAAGATACTTTTTTCTTTTATTATTGGTACTTGTAAACATCAGAAATCCTGCCGGCGGCACCCTGATGCAAAATGGTTTGAAGCATGCAAACGATTTTAAGACAGTTAATAACTTTCTTGTTGTGATTTCGGTAATTAGCACACAAAAAGGATTATTTTAAGACACAAGGAACAATTATTATCGATGGATGTTTACTGATCCTTATTTGGATATACTACAAAAATAAATGCACGCGCCTTGCAAGGTAATTAATTGTTCGAAGCTTGATTGATTCATAAATGGTCACTTCATGTACTCAAATTCTGCCCCGCAAAAGTAGAATATTTACATTGTGTTTTCACGTAATATTCTTTCATGGTTATTATGACTGGTCATGTTTCACAAATTTTTCTGTCTGCCTATATTTGAGATAAGAAAATAATTTTAATTCGTTCACACAAATACCACGTGTAAGGGCACATGCTGAAAATGCACAAAAACAATGGTCGCTCCAGCAACCGGGAAGGGAACCCTGGACACTCATTCGTCAGCCGAATGCTCTACGATAGTGTTATCATAAGCACTTAATCTCTGTGGATTCCTCTGGGTTCACTCGACCAGCGCTTGTGTTGAACAGAAAGGCACGTGGAGATTTTGATTAAGAAAACTTTCTCAATTGAGCAGTACAAAAAAATTGGACGTTCTTTGTACAAATGCATGATAATATTTACTGAATATGCGTCTGTAATAATAGCATTGTGGCATTTATTTATTTCCGTTATTTCTATTTTATTTAGTAATTTCTGTGTAGGAGGTCTGAGCCAAAGATACCGAAAGGTCATAAACAATTTCAATTCAATTGTATGTATGACGTTCCTGTACTCCTTTGGTACCTTTATCGAATATTTTAACACCGCGATCACAGATTTACATTTTTCAGTTCACGTTTTTTTGCTTTTGTGAATTCGAAAATGCAAGCTGAAAATGTCGGAAACATGCGATCTGATAAACGTGTTGAAAAAGTTAATCGTCATTAAGGTAGAACATTCTCCCGATAACTACAAGGCCGGCTTTGATACTAGGTCATTAGTGTGACCAATATTTTGGTGCATTTTTAAGATATCTTTAATCAGTCTACTACATTAAAATGTAAAAAAACATAACGTGAAGACGAGAGAAAAGAAGATATTTCGAAACCGTAGTAGAATATCATGAAGATCAAGTCCAACTAAATACCAATATATGTACGTACTTTTCGTCAGTGACGGATTAATTATGAATACATGGATAATTCGTACGAGCATGGGGGGAGGGGAATATATGTACAGAATTACGCGTAATGGAATAAAGACATTACGTAACCAAGATTATGATTTTTAAGGTACTGTAATATACAGTGAACTCTATAATTCAAACTGGATAAATCGAATTATTGGGTATTCGAATAAACGTTTATTTCCCTTGAAATTTTTATTGTAACCAATGTTAAAAATGCAAATGTAATTCGAATGTTGAACCTTTTATATGGATTCACGATTTAATTATTCAAAAGGAAAGGATATATTCCTGAATTCCAATGTCTTTACTCCACGTATTATTGGTATGGTTAGATAGCAAGTTAATTCAACACAATGCGGTGTTCCAGCGTGTCTACCATTTTTTGTGTGTAAAAGCAACACAACACACGCTGTTGATTTCGGTACTGGGAGAAAAAAGTTACTGATACAGCAAGATTTGAACATGGGTTGCTCAGTTAGAAATCGAGGGTCTAAGTTGACTTGGCTAAATTGTCAGGCAAAAAAAGCAAGACATGAAAACGATATTTATGGAACAACATATAAACTAAACGACTCCACTATATATTCAAACAGTGTAGGGGATCAAATATAAATGAACCCCCAAAACAAACTAAGTTACTTGCTCGACTTATCCGATGATTCCATCACTTTCTAATTGTCATTTGTGAACCAGAATTCCCATTCAGTGAGAATACTCAATTTCTATGAAAACAAACAAGATGGCGACAGCCAAACCTTGAACAGAATTACGGCTTTCTAACATGTCAGATGCTGCGCTTGCTTCATAGAAATGGAACATATTCTCAATGAATGGGAATTCTGATCCCTAACTGACAAATTGAAGTGATTAAATCATCGCATAAGTCGTGAGAGTAACTCTGTTTTGGGGTTCAGCAACATTTTTTATATCCTCTATATTGCTTGAATCTCGTATTTTTTTTTTCTGTCTGGCGATTTAGCCCAGATGATAAGACGCTGAACCTCTACCTCAACAACCAATGTTCAAATCTTGCTGCAGCTGTAACTTTTTCCCCAGTACCGAAATCAACACCTTATGTTGTGTTGATTTAACACAGCTATTTTTTTACTGTGGTTTCAACTGGTTTATAGTTATCCAGAGACAGCCATAGAGAATAGAGAATTTTATTTGCTGGTATGCAGCCTTCATCCTCTGCTCAATCTTCACGTGGAATTGTCAATTCCTTTTGTGTGCAGCTGTACGTTCCGAAATCTTCTCCTCCAGTAGCCAATGTTTTTGTAAGAACAGAAAGTCTTCTTAATGTGTATTGAAGTTCACGCAATAAATGAAATTGAAGATTCTGATAAGCGTGTAAAATAAACAAACCAAATCAAACATGAATAACGAGATAACTAACGTTGTTACACATCTGATTTTATGTCTTAATACATTACATTGCACTTATTTTAATGTGTTTTTCTCTTTTACCGGTAACTTAATTATTGTGGGAGGAATTGTTTCTTTGCTTCCACGCACAAAATGCTGCAGTTTTAAAGTAAGGTCTATTGTATGTCAATGATTTCGTTTGTATCGGGAGGGCGTAAGCCATAGTGCTGTTACCGCCCATAAAATTAATTTTATTATTTATTATTATGATTTAGTTTATACAGTAATAAGTAGTTTTGTTTTATTGATTTTTCTTTAATAATGCATGTTTTGGTTAATTCGAATCTTTTTCGTATCCCCTCGGAGTTTGAATTAAAGAGATTCCACTACATATGTATTTCTGTTTACTCAAACAGTAAATTTCTCTCGGTAAATCGGTTATATTGACCATGTCAGATTTTGTTTCTAGTTTACTAACGTGAAATGTCCATCCACTGTGGAATTTACATTTAAAAGGAAAAGGACTCTTAAGAACACAGCAACCTCGAATTGTGTTTTAATCACATTTTTGAGTTCAAATTTAATTATCATACTCATTATTTTAGGCACTCCAAATCACATTTACGTTTAATACCGCTACTTTGGTGTTTAGTTTCTCATATCTGTTATTAGTGTACTTACTATTCTACAATAAACGTACCTCATTGCACGCTTTTAAATTAAGAAAATATGAAAAACTGTACACAGTTATGCTTTGTCATCATATTTAGGACTGTGCGAAGTTTCAAATGTCTTTGTTTCTCTCGATGTGGGGTTAAAATCAATAACAAGATTTTCTCCTCATAAGAAATGAAGCTAATTAAACACAGGGAAAATGAAATAGTTCCATGATTCCAAATAGCTTGTTAAAACTCCATTCTATCAGTGTGTGTGAATCTCAAACTTATATGAATACAACAGTATCCGTAGTTGTTTGTATTCATATTGTCTCCTATTCTAACTTACTACACTTCTCGTCAATAACCTTAATAAAATGGATCCCAAGTATCTATACAATATACAACAAGACAAACATTCCTCAGTATTATGTAATCAAGGACATGTAATATAAATGTAGCACTTTTTCATAGATAGAAATGCTTTCTAATTTTCTTTAGCACAATTACTGCTACACGGAATGACCAACCAAAAAAAGGTATATCTGGAGCTGTTTATGGGCAATACGCACATGCATACGGAAGTGAAGAAGACCTTTAATGAGAAAAGAGAAAGAAATGCACAGTCATTACTGCTTGTACGATATCTTTCTAATGCAGTGTCCGTTGGGAAAAAAGCGAACTCATGCCCTGCACTGGTTATGCATTTACAAAATTAAATTACCCTTACGATCGACACTGTATCTAACACATTTATTTTCTTCTTCCCAAAAGGCTATTATGGTAATATACCCAGTGACCCTGTAAATCTATAAGAAAACATATTGTCTTGCATGTTAATACTCTCAACATACATTTGTATTATCAAGCATAGCCATTGTGAGAGTAACTCAACACGCGATGTACTACAGGCACGAACTGCAAGGGTTTCAAGATACATTCTAGGGATAGCAAAAAGTGGATTTCAAATGATTCGGATATTACCGGATATCCGACGCATAGATCCGGAACTCAAAATTCCGATCAGATTCGCCGTCATTTCTGGCACTTTTGTTTTGCGACATTTTATTCTTTTCTTTTCTTTTTTGAGGAAAGCTTTAACAGTATGCTTCGACCGTAGCTACATAACTTATTACTTCTGTTGGAAATACATACAGCGAACTTTTCGTCTGCTAACACATGTTGATAGTACACGTCTGTTGTACTGAAATCGCTTTACTTAAAAACAAACTAGATCACTGGAGTGTTTATGAAAGCACAATTAGTAACATTTATAAACGATGTTCCTCGGGTAGAACTCTATCGAGGAAAGAGATTGGTAAGAAAGCGTCTTTATCCGGGTCGCACTCCCTCAGTCAGGCTGGTCAGCAGCAGAACTAGACCCTGCGTGCCAACCTATTTGAAGCCTGTGATTACGGGCTAGGTATTAACTAGTCTCTGAAAACTTTGTCTGGTGCAAAATTAATGTCTTGTCATCTTATTTAATATTTCAGGAACTTAAAGAGATCATACGCAAGTTTTCAGCATTAAGGATAAATTTGATGTGTTTCTCAGGGTTAAGGATAATCACAATTTGTGCTGATAACATCATCCTAACTCACTTTCCATCAAACGTCTTTAATAACTAACAAAAAAACTGGCAGTTTTGGAGTGCTCTCGGTAACTCAGTTGCTTAAGTAAAACACTAGGATTCCATCACCGGATTCCATCTCTGCTCAACGGTAGAGCGCTCACCCCTAGCACTTGATGTCGTCGATTTGATCCCTGCTCGTATCATGTGGGCTTTGTGGTGGACAAATACGGTGTGCGTGGGTTTTCCTGTTTCCTCTAACTTTCTTCATTTCACCAATTCTCCCAATCATCATCATCCAATCGGCCTGAGCCAAAAGTTGCCCAAACGCCTTAAATATAAATTCCAAAATTCTATCTCTGCCCTGCCAACCTTTAGTTCCCTAGCTTAATAGAGGCGCTTTACGCTCTTACTCGTAGAAATCTATTTGTTCAAATCTCTACACATTTAAAGTGCTTATAGGTTATTAAAAAATTATACATTTGAGGTGTCAAAAAGGTGCACTTAAAATGTTTATTTTAAAAAAAGTTCAGTTGATGATGCAATAGATATATTCGTATTTAAAAATACAGAACTGCAATATGAACGGTTAAGCGTTCATTCAACATGCAACAGGTAACTTACAAGTGATCTCGATGCCTTATATTTAGAAAACAAACATCAACAGAAGTGAACGGTACGTTTGAAAGGGTGTGTTATGATAATTAGAATAATACAAGGTTACCAATGTATTAACATAATGAAAATAAATATACAACGGAATAATGTAAGTCGTAGTTGGTAAGGAAAGAATATAAGAAGCTACACCACTAATAATACAGGCTGTGTTACTTTAATCTCAAAAGAAATAGAGCATTAAAACAAATATTGGAATTCTATGTTCCTGGCGGCATAATAATTATGGAAATCTATCATTAAAGTCTTTCACAGTTATTAGTTAGACGATGAACTTGATATCACGGAAATTATGATCGTAATATTTTTTAACAACAATATATCTCAAACATAGCACTTTACTTCAGGTCGCTCGCAACGAGTAAGAATTGTAATTCTAGTGTAGTTTGTTTTGTTTTCTTTCGTTTTAATCGAATAAAGGTAACGGTTACCACAACTAAGTTTCCACATCATACAGAGAAACTGTATTTGTTACTAACCGCTCACCTGGACCACAACGGTAACTTCACTGCTAAAACATTCGCACTAATTTTACATTCGACGTGAACAATCGGCTGACATTTTAAAAACATTTTAGAAAAGTAAAAACAAAAGTACGCATATATAAAAATGGGTTGGCAACAGTGAGGTTCCGCATGATGAGAGTCTCTTGTTCGCTTCGCCCAGGTCGTTGATCGCCCCAACAGTGTCAGAAAAGACATTTTAACAAACAACCTATCCTGGAAGCAGTGCCATCTTCCCACCTCTGCCAAAAACAAGGGAATGAACAAAAAAAGAAAACAAAACAAGAACATCGGAGACAAAATACAAAGGACTGAAGCAACATTGGCAACCGAAAGAATGAAACAGAGAAGAAGCAATATGGCATTAGGTAACAACTACTTTCTTGTTCCGTGTCAGTTTTAATTAATATAGTGGAGAAGTTTAAAAACAACAATGAAGGTTTCATTCATATATCTAACGCGCCAAATCCACCAAGCTCTTTCAGTTAAAACTACTCAAACCTTATGACGAAATATGTTTTGAGATATTTAAATTTAAAGTACACGACGCAACAGAATTAGAATAACCACTATACTTTTCATGGCGAAATATCAGTAGTAGATTTTACCGTCGTTTACTTCCTTTTTTTAAAAAAAGATTCGCCGATTAATATTGAAGGCTAGCAAATTAATAACAACTTCAACAAAATGTTGTCTGTTTGGAACTGAACAAATTAGTGTCAGTGAAATATTAATAGTAACCCCAAGAATGTATTCACACAATTCTGGGACATGCCGCAAAAGTGTTTCGCCACAACCCTTTTGCAATTCATTGTAACTTAATGGTATCTACGGTTCAACTTCTTAATCGTGTAGGCTCTCTTACGTTTTCTACCAACTATGACAAAGCACTAAATATATCACTGGAGCCTATGCCTGATAAAACTGATAAAATAAAAACTGAAAATTAATTTCCAATGAGTTTATTTCTCGGTTTCAGTTACCAATTAAATGAGCTTATTTGCATTTATATTCGAGTTCTTGACATTTGAGAGAGAGAAAGAGAAAAAAAACTTCACAGGTGTTGTTGCTCTTTAAGACATTCTATTACGATGTACGAAGCACAATTCAACCTATGAGAAAAATATTGTCCCTGTACTTCTCACCACCCATCTTTAGTTTCTATGTAATCTTTTGTCTACATTTCGCCTCGACTTCAATTGCAGTGTAATTCGAAACTTAAATTAAGTTACACAAGGAACGTGACAAACAAGCGTAATTTACCCTATCTTTTTTATATGTACGAAATATGTAATTTCTTATGCAGGCAACTTTCGCTCAGGCCGGATAGATGATGATAGGAGACTTGGTGGAATCAAGGAAATGGGAAGAAACGCGAGAACTCGAAGAAAACCCACGCACACGGTGTTAGTCCACCACGAAGCCCACATGGCACGAACAGGGATCGAACCGAGGAACCTAAGCACCAGAAGTGAGCGCTCTATCACTGAGCCACCGCGGCCCGATATGAAATGTAATATACTTCCCTAGTAAAACTGAACTGCAATCGGTATTTGATGGAATTCGTAATCTTAGAGCTTTTGTAAAGAAAAGTAACTGAACTAAGTAACTTTTCGAAAATTTCGCATTTTGAACATTAAGGAACCAAAATCAAATTCATAGTTATGTAGTAGCTTTCACGTTTCCCATGTGCGTACGGAAAACAAATGATTTAATAATGAAATACAATGAGAGAACAAGTAGTTTGCTAAAGTTTATTTTATATGGACCATTCAAGTAACTTTTGACTTCGACCCGTCACGATTATATTGTGAAGACACTGCTAGTTAAAATTCACAGACATCCATGCTTCTGGCGGGATTCGAACCCGCGGCCTTCGAGTCGCTCTGTCTCAACGCCTCAGACTACACGGCTGCTTGCTAGGCATTATTTCTTTGTAACATAAAGGCAAGTCCTAATGCGCTGTGGACCAACGTTCCAAAAGCTTCTCACCCCCCGTGGGGGGGAGTGATACTTGGCACACTGATAGGTGACGAAGGAACTGT
>JAGDQP010021003.1:22154-32391 GCA_022664845.1 Lepisma saccharinum | reverse complement strand
GGTATTAAAGCGCATTGTCACGCGGAACCGTCGTGCCACTGCGGCGCAAGTGACGGAGGAACTCAATTAGCACCTCCCCCAACCTGTTTCGACAATCACAGTCCGCCGCGAATTACATGACATGAACTTACGGGGTCGTGTTGCACGGGCCAAACCTCTCATCAGGGACCAGAACGCTTTAGCACGCCGCAAATGGTGCCGCGACCATGCAACTTGGACCGTTGACGACTGGAAACGTGTGGTATGGTCGGATGAGTCACCATTCACCCTATTCCAAACCACGGGCCGTGTTTATGTGTGGAGAACGCCCAAAGAAGCGTATGATCTGCAGTGTCTCCGCCCAACTGTGAAACATGGCGGCGGCACGGTGATGCTGTGGGCCGCAATATCATGGTTTTCATTGTGTCCTGTGGTCACACTTCGCGGACGCATCACTGCCAACGATTATGTCGCAATTTTAGGAGACCACTTGCATCCTATAGTCCGGATGTTGTTCCCGGACAATGACGCCATATTCCAGGATGATAATGCACCCATTCACACAGCTGGAGTTGTTGCAGCGTGGTTTGAGGAACATCGGGATGAAGTTCAACACCTCCCCTGGCCCGCCCAATCCCCAGATCTCAACATAATTGAACATCTGTGGTCCATCTTGGAAACACGACTCCGGCGACGATTTCCACCTCCATCCTCTCTCACAGAACTGGCCGATGCCCTGCACGAGGAATGGTGTAATATTCCACTTGCTACCATTCACGACCTCTATGCCTCCATCCCACGTCGCATCAAGGCTGTTCTGAAGGCGAAAGGTGGCCCGACACCATATTAATCTGGCAAGTTGCACTTTCGTTCAGGTGTTTCCATTATTCTGATAAGCATCTGTATATTAACGTTGTACTATTATAGCCTTATTATGGATCAATTTATTAAAAATTGAAAAAGCTGAGTACAAAGTGGTAACGAATAATAAAGACAGCTACCCTCCCCTGTGCACATCATGAAAATATAATTTTACATTTTCGACCGGACGAATTGTCTTTTGTCATTTTATTTGATAAAATTTATTTTGCTATGGGACACTTTAGTCATTTTTTAATGTCCAGACGTGACTAGAACCCGCGACTTTTGGAAACGATGACCTAATAATACCTCAGGGCACACACGCCTATTTCGGACAGTTTTGTTCTTTGTTATGCGTACCGAAGCTAGGCTATCTTAATCTTTACCGCATTTTGCTCAACAACCGTTATCAAGTGCCACTCAAGAGAATGATTTTAAAGCTTTCGTGTAACATAAATGTTTTACGATACGGTACGGTACTTTAGCAATTATGAACCTCTGATGAAGCTCGAATGGAATTATCAAAATATCATGTCAAAAATAATTCGTCAATAAAAAGAAGAGTTCTCTTTATTTACGTACTTTTACGACAACGACAATAGAAAATACGAATCCTAAGTACCGGTAATGAATATTTTCCTTATAAGAAACACTTTTCACCCACCACCCAAAATAATCGTGAACATAATTGTAGAAAATAAATTTTCTTTTAAAAATCTATTAAACTAAGATGATGTAATAATGAAATCGGAAATTATGAACAACTGCCCCCCAGAAACGTGCTCGCACGCCGCCATATCTCTATCATCTGGCAAACTTAGACTCTATAGTTGCTCTTGAGCACATATAACGTGAATTAGAAGAAAAAAAGAAAGGAAATGTTATATCTGTATCAAGAATACCACTCGAAATGTAACATTTTATTCCTTTTTTTTTTAAATCTTAATCATATACAAAATATTTCAACTATCCTTGGAATTGTTTAAGACCAAATTACAAATAATGAGTATGCTTATCCTTGACAAGCAATTAATTTAAATCTGTGAAGAAGTAATTAAGCACGACGAGCGCTCCTCAAGGACGAGTGAAAATAAAAAAAAATTACTATCTCGTAAAGTTAATAAACGTGGTCAAGTAACGAACTGTAAGACTTTTATTTACGTAGATTAAAATATGTCAGCCTTTCATAGCTCCTGTTGTTACAATGTTGAAGGAGAAATGCTCTGCTATTACTTTCTTCGAGAAACCAGACGGGCGTGGGAAAAAGTGGTGGTCGCCCCCATCAAGAAAGAAGGTACGAAGCATTGAGTTGCTCCTGCAAGTGCGTGAGAGCGCAAAGGAGATAGAATTAAAAATTATGTTAGTAATGCTTGAAGAAGAATTTGCTCGTCTTTTTTTTTTATCCTATACGAAAAAGGAACGCAATGTATGTCAATGATCTCAGAAATGTTGTCGTCAAATAAATAAATGAGGTCACATGTTTAAGACTCCCGGAATGTCTTTTTTTTTTTTTTTTTTTGCTGTTCCAGACGATAGTAAAGAGAATGGGCAAGTAACTTTCGACCTTTATCAAGGAGACAGGTTGTCATTGTCTCTTTCCTGCTGTCTCTCAGCAGTGATACCAACTCATAACGACAAAAAAAAGCAGCTATATTAAGACTATGAAAATGATTACTTTTGTTTAAGGCGCCTACATGACATATAAGGGAACATGCCAAAAATTTTGGATATAACATTTTGCGCACAGTTTCGATCTTTTCTGGAAAATTAATCACACTAAAATTTCTAAAATATTTCGTCCCATATGTTTCGCAGAAAATTGTCACTATATGTTTTTCTGCAATATAAAATTCTCTTCAAGTCCCTCTTCAACAGATCTAACTAGATTCAAATGTTAGAAGGGTTATATTAATGGCCTCTACAGCATCCTAAGTCCCCAAGCCGTTAAGTAGAGCCGTACCATTTACAAATTTCCATATCGAGATATCATTGGCAAATCGAAGGTCAATATATCGAAATATCGTACAACATTACAATAACAATGGAGTTGTTTAGTGAAAGCTAATTGTAGGTGGCAGCACCAGCACTCGTACCCTACCCTTCGCTTTCCGCTTCTATTTCGTTCTTCCATAAGAATAGCATTGCAGGAACGAAGGTTTGTTTATTTACGATTTTCCTTTAAATATTATTTTATTGTATTGACGTTTAATTATCACGTTCGAATCGTGAAGAGAAACATTTTAAGAATCCTTTCCGGCCAAGAATGGCTTCTGAATACTGAACTTGGACTCTAAAATCCCTTAAAGAAAAATTGAGCAGACGAGGTGCTCTGGTTGTAATGTAACTTTGATGAAATGTGGAGTCGAGATTTCCAGGGCAATTGTGGTCACTCAGAAACAACGTTAACTGTGATTACGAAAGCTCGTGTTTTCTCCGTACACAAATTGTGAATTACCAGTACTGTTCTCTATTCCCCTTTTTTAATATATAGAAATAGGGTCATGCGCTCAATGGTTACCTAGCACTCTAGCAGTAGGGGCTATGATAATGCGATAGTATTCGGTAATCCATATATTAACACCTTTATATGAGCAGGGGCAATAGCGAACAGATGATCTCCCAGGATTTTATTTAGAGGATGCAAAGTAGAGTTGGAAAAATTTCCATCGATTTTAAACCGTAAGCATTTTTTAATTGGGTGGTGTGCTTGAGAATTTGGGGGGTGACACCTTTTTTTTGTGTGTACGGAGAAAAAACGAGCTTTCGTAATCACAGTTAACGTTGTAACTGGGTGACCACCATTGCTGTCGTAATATCGACCCCACATTTCATCAAAGTTAGATTACAACCAGAGCACCTCGTTTGCTCAATTTTTCTTTAAGAGATTTTAGAGTCCAAGTTGAGCATTCAGAAGCCATTCTTGGCTGGAAAGGATTCTTGAAATGTTTCTCTTCACGATTCGAACGTGATAATTAATGCTATACAATATAATCAATACAATAAAATACTATTTAAATAAACCTTCGTTTCTGCAATGCTATTCTTATAGAAGAACAAACGAAAAGCGGAAAGCGAAGGGTGCGAGTGCTGGTGCTGCCACCATCGGAAAATTTGACAGTGAACAACCCCATTGTATCAAAATATCATTTGGGGTCAATCACATTTGATATGATTTTCGATTTTTAGTGACTAAAATATAAAATAATCCGCTGTCAAGTTAAACGTTTCACTCTGTCCGTGGATAAAGCTAATGGTTCTTGTCCTATTTCAAGGTAGCATACTGTACTTTGCCTTGTATGACTGAAGAAAGCCGGGAAAACTTCAGTCACGACAGCCGGCCCCGCAATTTTAACCCTGATCCTTCCTATTAGTAGTTTATCCAAGCTTTAAGATAAGTGAGTGTAAGATTGTATTTCGAGTGGAGGATAAGATCAGGCTTTTTTTTTCGTGCATACATTTTACATTCCGAATGGTGCAGAGTCCTGTAGAATTATAAAGCGATTGTTGAATTTTACTTAAGGCCTTTAGGTAACTGTGACTCAGGCCGAATGGATAAAGACTGGGAATTAGTGAAATGAAGAAAGTGGGAGAAAACGAGAGAACTCCGAGAAAACCCATGCTCACGAGATAAGCTGGGATGGAACCGACGATCCCTAGCACCAGAGATGAGCGCTCTACAACTAAGCCACCGCGATCCATGCAGCGATGGTGTTAGTTAGATGAAGCAATGCTGCCCATTAAAAGGCGAGCAAGCTACCACTCACCCATAACTGTTTCTATGCAAGCCAAAATATATGGTTTTCGTTTTACCAGTAAACACTAACACTCATTCAAAAAACAGAAATTGTTACATTGTCACCAATTAGAATGTAAATTTCAAATTCAAATTATAAGAAAACGTAGTATTAAACCGTTCATATTGCATGATTGTCCTGTATGGTCAACAATAAAGCTTGCAAACATCACGTGTCCATCTTCAAAATTTTAAAAACGGAAAGAACTTACCTGGACACGACCCCAAAACAATCAGCGGAGCATTTCGCACGGTCCTACCGTGCTTCCTCATGTTTTACCTTCGGGTCTTTTAGCAACCTGGAGTACGACGATTAGATCGTGCGAAATGTTTCTCCAGTTATTTGTGTAATGTGTCCAAGTATCTTTTTCCCAATTCTTAAATTCTGAATATGCTAAATAAAAGTAGAACCCATTTTGTTTTGTAACTGGACTAGAAAAGAATAAAAATACCAACTTCTATCGTATGAACTCAGAAATTCAGTCAATAGGTCAATAATAAACCCAAATTCATTCATGAAATAATGATGTTATGCTCGGAGATAAGTTTATGACCTGAAGTTCTCTGAGAAGGTGATTCTCCATTGCAGAAGCGTTGAACCTCGCGAGGTCCGACCTCGACCTCAAACTTCGAGGTCGAGGTTGAGTGAGGTCGAGGTCGAAGTGAGATCGCGAGTTCGAGGTTGAGCGAGGTCGCGAGGTCGAGGTCGAAATGAGATCGCGAGGTCGAAGTTCTGTCGAGAGTTCGAGGTTGAGCGAGGTCGAAGTGAGTTTGCGAGGTCGAGGTTGAGCGAGGTCGTGTCCAAATGTACACCTATGCTCCATTGTCTTCTACTGGATGGAGATTAAGTTCTAAGGACGGGACCTACAGCTTTTAGGATTTCGAACCAGTACCGGAATTGAACACGGAGACCCCTTGATTACAGGGCAACAAGCGAAACCATTTTTCCACTAGGAACATCGAAATAGCTACTTAACCCTTTGCGCCCGTTTGTAGAAGGAATGTCTCAGCCGGAGACAGTTCATAATATAGATATAAACTTAAAACATTTAACATTATTTAGTTAATTTGTGTCCCTGTTTAAGTGTGTGAGGAACTGAAGAAAGTTCAACGGTATGTAAAACGAAACAAAAATGAGGATATCTGGACATCTACTGCAAATACGAGGATGTTATGGACATCTACTGCAAATACAGTGGAATTTGGAATTCCGGGTTTATTTGAACAGAATTCTTGCAACTTTTTAATAATTTTGTTGTATTTCATTTGAACGCGGAGATTCTCAAACGGATCCAACTAAAATTATCAATGTATCGAAAAAATATTTCGAAAAACTTCTTAATGTACACAACGGAGAAAAAACAGACGAATTTAAAATCTATACAGCAGAACCGTGGATATCCGTACCTAGCGCGATCGAGGTCGAAATGAAGGTAAAAAAAAAAAAAAATGAAAATTTTCAAATCACGACGATTAGACAATATTCCAGCCGAATTAATTAAAACGAGAGGAACGGTACTAATCAAGGAACTGCATAAATTGGTATGTGCTATATGGAGAAAAGGAATGGAAAACCTCAATAATAGTCCCGGTTTATAAAAAAAAGGCGATAAATCGAACTGTAATAATTATCAAGGAATTTCATTACTTCCAACATGTTACAAAGTACTGAGTAATATCCTGCTAACTCAGCTAAGCGTATAAGTAGATGAAATAATTGGAGATCACCAATGTGAATTTAGAGATCCACGTTGGATTAGATTTTTTTCCTTGATACAAATCATAGAGAAGAAATGGGAATACAATGAAACTGTTCGCCAGTTATTCATTAATTTTTAGAAAGCATATGGACTCTAACTATACAATATGCTGGTACAATTTGGAATTCCAAAAAAACTTTTTTAACTAGTAAGAATTAGTTTCAGTGTCCCCAAAAGCAGAGTCACAACGAATTGAAACAAGGTGATGCCTTGTCACCATTACTGTTTAACTTTGCTTTAGAATATGTGAATAAGAAAATAAAAGAGGACAAAAAGGGACTAACATTGAATGGCTTGAATCAACTGTTCGTATACGCGAATGATGTAGATTTAATAGGGGGCGATATAGATGCACTACAAAGCAACACCGATGTCTTAGTAGAAGCTTGCGATGAGATAGGTCGACAGGTAAACATAGAGAAAACAAAATACATGACAACAGACCGAGATATTGAGAGTGAAGGAAATAAATACATAACAATTAAGAATGAGAACCTAAAGAAAGTAAAAAAAATTAAATACTTAGAAGCATATGTAAAAAGCATTAACGAGGTAACGGAAGAAATAAAAAGTCGCTTAGCATCGGGAAACGCACGTTTCTACTCAGTAATAAACTCCTAACCTCGCGATTAATATCAAGAAAGTTGAAATTGAAAATATACAGAACGGTTATTCTGCTGGTAATACTTTACGGTTGCGAAAGTTGGAGTACGACCCTAGCAGATGAACATAAATTACGGGTGTTTGAAAATAAGGTCTTGAGAAAGATATACGGGTCGAAACGGGACGAAATAACTGGGGAATGGAGGAGACTGCAAAATAAAGAACTTCAGGGACTGTACGACTCACCCGATGTTGTAAGAATAATGAAATCGCGATGACTATGGTGGGCAGGCCATGTAGCTCGGATGGGGGGAGAAGTGAAGATTATATTCCATCGTGTTGGGAAGACCGAGACGACGTTGGGAGGATCATATTAGAAGGGATCTTCGAGAAATAGGTGACTGTGATGAAAACTGGCTTGATGTTGCCCAGGATAGAATCATATAAGGAATGTTTGTTATTGCGGCGATGAACTTGAGAGTTCCGTAAGCCATAGAGTGAGTAAGTATTTAACTTTTCTTAAAATACGTACATTAATTAGGATATGGTACAAAAATTTACTGATTATGTTATTTTAAAAAGCTAATCCAGGCATGTTTTGTGCTTTAATCAATTGAAGGATAGTTTTAGTTTTAATTTTGAATTTAATTTTTACGGCCTTTAGGTAACTCTGGTTCAGGCCGGATAGAAAATGATGGAAGAATTTGTGGAATGAAGAAAGTGCGAAGAAACGGAAGAACCTCGAGAAAACCTACGTACACAGTTTTTGACCATCACAAGACGCACACGGCACGACCAGGGATCGAACTGAGGACCCCAAGTATTATACATGAGCGCTCGATACACTGAGCCACCGCGGTTTATATAATTCTACTGTTTTATTGTGAAAGTAAATAAAATACTGTACAATACTGGAAAATTTCATTTTTATTGTCAAAATAAAAATACAAAATGGTAAAATAGGCCTATTGCTTTATTTTGAAAATAAATAGTGACTGGAATGGCACCTTGAACATAGACCCTGGCTGATACCTTCCCTATCCCGGCCTGAGACTTAGATGCCTAAAGGCCATAATAGTGCTCGAACTGGGTTAGAAAAGGTAAGAAAACGGTTGCAGAAGGGGGCTATAAAAGGTAAATGTACGCTTGATTCAAGTTGCAGCGATTGCCTGTTGAAAGTCAAGGCAATGAGGTCCCATTAATAAAAACGTAGGGGTACGCCAAATCCAAAATGAAAAATGTACGGGCACGGCGTGCCTCCTCGTGCCCCCTCCCCCATTCAAGGACTGCGTCATCAATAAAATTCAAAATAAATTGTGAGTACAGTATATTTATTATTGCAGTTTTTCATGAATTCCAGATTACCTAGGATTTCCATTTATGCAGTTGACTTCTGATCCCAATTAGTGTGGATAAAATCAAGATCGCGCTTGATTTTTGTTACATTGAACAGGTAGCAAAAATTACCAGGTACAGCAATAAAATGTCTAGATCTGCGTCACTGTCTCTTTTATTATTTCTCCTTTAATTTTGTGTTTCTTTTTTAGTCGTATTTGCTTCCATATATTGTGCATGTACTGCAAACATACAGACCAGGTTTTCTTTCCTCCATCCCTCCCCCCTCTCTCTCTCCTTTTTTGTCATTTTCTTTGTCTTCTCTCCTTCTGCTTCCCCACGAGACCAGTTTTCATTATTCCCGTCTTCTTCAACAGCAGTAAATTCTCCCGCAGGCGTTCAACAAGCTCTTTTTAAAAGACACACACTGACTGAACGTGCAAAGCATTCGTGATTTTTCGCCAACACACAGAACGAGAGAGAGACTATATTAAGAATCTCCACACAAAAGTAATTTGTTGCAATAAAAACACACAAAAAAAAAAGCCGACACTAGATGGCACTGTAGAATTTGTTTCTCACTTTCCAGCGTACACATTCCTGCTGCTGCTACTACTACTACTAGCTGGGTCTCAATTCTTCAGTTCTTGGTGCTACTTACGTACTCCCACAACATATGTTTCTTTTGATAAATACATTGTCTCTTCGTTTACGCTTCCCACGACATCTTTCTCACGTTTCTTTCCCCTCTTTTCTCGTCTCTCTGTCTTTTCTTTTCCTCTCGCATCGTCTGGTTCTCCCTTCGTGATAAATTTTTCAGTTCATTCGCTTAAAAACATTTTTGGCATATAGCTTCGTATCGCTGCAATATCAAAAAACTTCCTTTTAGTCATCATTTGAAATGTTCAAGAATTGTGTAAAATATATCTATAGGTCCAATGTATCTTTCCCTACATACATCCAACTCAAACAGTGGCGAATCCTCAGAATAGACAGGGTAGGCAGTGTCTCTCCCTTTAAATTATATATAGTTATTAGTTATTTTGTTTTCACTGTATTACGCTTTGAAAATTGATATATTTTCGAAAAGAAGTACAAGTATTGCATAATATGAAAGAAACAAGAGAATATCTGTATTGATTCTCTTTTCATTCCACGTTATGTCTACCCATTTGTTTATTCCATGCTTCGCCACTGCTCATAAAGTTATTTAGAAATTAGGACGGTACTGTAATGAAAGTATCAACAAACTTTCAGGGCCAAAAAAATCCGGCACAATAATATTTATAGCACATTGGTTATTAAGTTACCAACCCTGCTAATAGCCATTTTTCCTTCCTTACTGTACTTCACTACGAGTCGACGTGGCTCAGGCGGTAGCGCGTCTGACTACGAAACGGACAGCCCGGGTTCAAATCCAGGCCAGGACCCTGAAATTTGTTCGCAGTATGCCCATGCTTGGCGCTCTAAGGTGCCTTCAATCAAACTGAGTACGATACCAAAGTGTTCTTGGTACTCCTGGGCACCTTGGGAAGGTAAAGGCGGTCGAATGTGGGACTGACCACCCCACCTCAAGTCGTATCGTAGGTCAAGAATATGTGGAGCGTTACCACTACATCCCGCATACGCCGTTTATCGCACTGGCGATAGCTTTACTTTTTTTTTTATCGCTACATGAATAAATAAAGTAGGTACGGTACAATCGGTTACAAATCTATTCGTTTATCCCTTTTATAATTACTACATTTATCGTACGTATCTTTTTTTTTTTTCTAATAAAATCTGCAAAATGTGGATAAAGTACTATCTTGTGTTTTCGGTCCCATTAGAGCTGCACAAACAAAATTACTGTAAATATTTTCTTCCACAACTCCGGTGAATTTTTAAAGTTACCTAACCTGAACTT
>JAGDQP010021002.1:7848-32391 GCA_022664845.1 Lepisma saccharinum | reverse complement strand
GGCAGCCCTTTTGCTAAACCTTTGCGTAATTGGTTTGTAATTTTATAATACTATAATTGTACAAACCGACCTACGTTGTGTTTTGTAAATTGAATTACAAAAGTTTATGTAATTTCATTTACATTACAAATTATGTAAATCGAATTAGAAAAGTTTATGTAATTCTATTTACAGTACAAAGTATATAAATAGAAACTACATAAATGTTGTAATTTAATGGACATTCACATAAGTCGGTATGTAAAATTACAACATTGTAAAAATACAGAACAATTACGCAAAGGCTTAGCAAAAAGGCTGCCAATAAATGTTATGTAATTTTACAAAATCAAAATTTCCTTCAATCTGCCGCCAGCTTGGATCTGAGCCTGCTTTCACTTACCGTGATCCACAAAAAAACATTTTAAAGGAATTTTTGCTCTCATTTTCATTAAATATTTGTTGCAGTGGAGTAAATCTGGAAGCTATATTACGAAAAATGCTCAACTCGTCTGCGTTTTGTCTGCTTATTATGTAGTCTACTTTGTGCAGTCACTTAAATGTGATGTACTGATGATTTTTGCATACGAGAAACAAACAATCGGCATATGACTTCTCCTCAACTTAGCCCTGACCAGACGATTAGCCATCGATTGTAAAAACTGGCGGTTAGTCTTCTTTCCCACGTACCTATGGAACGTTTAAAGTTTTGTAACCTTCAACATTGTGGAATGAAAAGATGTGTTTGGGTCTAAAATTTAACGTCAACACAAAATCTGAATACGAGGATTCCGGACCTGTCCCCGAACCCGTCTCTAAATATGACCCTGGTATAACGTGTAGAGGATTCATACTTAACGTGGTCACACCTAACGAAACGCACTAGAAGAGGTACTAGCCACCTTCATACGCTATGTGCAAGTAATCAGTAATTTTGCAAGAAGTACGTGAGAAACATTATAATACTATAATCAGGCACGATTATGAATAACACGCTGTCAAGGCTAGCAATAGACTTCAATTAACTCCGCTGTGACAGTTTCGGTAATCTAATATTACTTTCATTACAAAAACGTAACTCTGTTTTTAGTTGTATTTCTTAGCAAGGAAACAAGGCCAGAGTTTTGGTAAATCAAATACAAAATGAATTCTTTATACCTACCGTACAAGGGTGCTTCCTCAGTTAAAGTATCTTCTGGATTGCGTCCCCTTCCATATTTCCACCACGTCATTTAGTACCGTAAGCTTTTATTACCCACAGAACACACATACACGTCTAACACGTCATACTTGTTATGTTATGGACACAAAAAAGACATTTGCTTAAAGGTCCCAAATAAGATTAAATTCATATTTAAAAACAACACCAACTCATACTATTATACAGAAATAAACACTCTCGTCAATAAACACACTATTATTAACGGTTCCTATTCATTTTTAGTCTTACCCTAAAAAAACGAAGCTTATATTCTCATTTACATACAACAATCAAACAAATAGTCCTATTTACTTAGTATTCATGTAAAACACTGAAAATACGACCATATCCTATTACATTAATATTCCATAGATGGCAGAAGAGTTGTCCTACGTCACTCCTTCCATCAATTTTTATTCTTATTACTAAAACACTCAAACACTTGCACAAAGAAATGTCCTAAATTATTATGCTCTCCACATTCATGTACAGTACTAGAAAATAAGAGTATATTCTATTACATTTTTATTCCACGCATGACACTAAAGTGAGGAAAGGTATACTGATTATTTATTACTTTTTAGCCATTTTTTAGACTTATTTTCAAATTCCAAGATTTCTATTTTTGCTTGCACAAATATTCAAACAAATATGCGGATTTCAGTCATGCAAAATACTGAAAACACAAACACAATTCGCTGGTTTCTATTCCATAAATGGCACTAACATCGCAAAAGTCAATATTATTTTTTCATTTTTTTTTCAACAAAATTAATCTTTCTCTCAGCAGTGAAAATAATATTTGCAGGGAATAATACTGCTTCCCACAGAATCAAATAAGAGACTCGTTATAAATGATTTCTGGGAAGACTTCTTCCCACAGCCCTCGAAAAGGATAAGTTGGTAAAACCTTTCGGAGAAATCATTATTGTTTAATCACAGTTCTAGAAGTATCTGCTAGTTTAACGAGTGTGTTCAGCACATTTTCACCCGCTCTCATTATTCAAATATCAATTATTCAATTTCAAGCGATTAATTGGGATTACTTTAAATTGTGGAATCGATGTATACATGCAATTGTGCAACCATTCTTTGGTTAGAGTACAATTGACACAATTACAAAGCTAGGGAACAAGTACTTTTTGATCCCAGTGCATTCTTCCCTGGGAGGTTTCCACTAATTCCTCTACGGTTGGATTCGGGCAGTTTTCGTATAGCTTGGACGAATTTTGAATTTTATTTATGGCCTTTAAGTATCTAAGGCTCAGGCCCAGATAGGGAAGGGGAAAATGTGGAAAGGTTTCGGCCATGTCCTATGTTGAAGGTGCCATCCCGATATTTGCCTAGTGTGATAGGAAAACCGTGGAGAAACCTCGGTCAGGATGGTCGGCCGCTGGGATTGAACCCCCGACCTTCAGAATGCTACGCCGATCTTCGGAAAACACTGATGGACGTCCAGACCGTGGTTGACCTTGACAGTTTATGTCTCCGTCTCTGAATTTTCGAAACCACCTTCGACATGTGCCATCGTCAAGTGCATCTTCACCATACACTTTGCTAATGTTGTGGCAGGCTGCGGTCGCTTTACTGCCTTTATCGAACTCAAAAAGTAGACATAGTCTGATGTGCTCCTCATCGGTCTCCATTTCACCGATACGATGCGCTGGATCTGTCTGTTCGCCAGTGCCGGTTCTAGAGGGAAAAACTGGGGGAACCAGCTCCCAACTTTGAATATTATATATATAAAGTGTTTCTATTTTGATACTGTCCTGCTGTCCATAATCTACATTCTCTTTCTTTCCTCTTTTGCCTTCCCACCATTCGTTACAATGCGTTTCTCAGTACAAGCTCTTCTCAAACAATGACCCAACAAATGTTTGTTTGTGTGGGTGGGTGTGATACACATTAGTCATTTTCAGTTATTTTTTTAAAATTGCATATTAATTCTCCTTAGGTATATCTATGAAGGAAAAATGTACGTTTAAAACCTTTTTCTGTGTAAGAAAACAATAATCAGTTGAAGGCAAAAAGTGAACATTTTAATATTTTTCATCAGTGCATGGAATTTATGGAATTTACAGAGGGAAACTTATAGTTAACTGCCAAATTTACACAGGATAAAATGACTTGATTGGATTTTACACTACATAAAACGGCATTAAGAGTCTCTCCCTCTACACACGCACACACTTAAAAATCTATATATAAATACCACACTGGATATATTGTATAATTCAACACCAATTTAGACCTAAATAAGATGATTTTTTTTTTAAAAAACAGCAACAAAGATTTCTACTTTTTATTTGTAGGTCGGACTAGGATTTCCTATATTATTTTTATAGTAAGAAGTAAGTCGGACAACGATTAGCGTATAAGCTACTGGTGGTATAATTTCGAAATAACACCGCATTGTCTATAAGCAATAAATTAAATTTTTAGATGATGTGGTCTTCCCTTTGTTACAACGTTGTTGATAGTGAAGACTTCTAAAAGGTTTTAAAAACAAAAAATACTGTGTTACATGACCAAAAAACAATAAAATACCTACTTGAAACTTGTTCTAAGAAATTAAAAAATCGTTTAAAACTCGACAAAATGGAGTTTCTAACATACACTGTGGCTCCTTCCCCCACCACATGTTTGTAGAAGAAGCTTATCATGGTACACTTCATTTCATGTTCAAGAATCGATAACATTAAACTTCTTGCAAAATAAATATTAATTATACTAAATATTTCAAGACAATTGAGGATATTTGTTTATCTTCACTGCAAAAAACTGGGGGGCCCCGGCCTAGAACCGCCTCTGCTGTTCGTCAGCAGTTACTGTCTGTGAGGGTGGCTACTCTTTAATCTCCTGATTATGTGGCTACTGGCAGCTCCATTTGTGAAGCTAGTACTCCGCTAACCTGTGATATGTCAAAACGGGTAGATGGTTTGTACTTATCTAATATATAAAAAATTGCCGCCTACTCTGCTCATATATACATTCGTCCTTTAGTATGACACTTCTTCAGTGGTGGTGAGTTGGGGCATCGAGAATAAGCGTGTAGGTGATCTTGGTTGTGAAATCGTAGTGAAGAGTTGATTAGAGCTTCTGCTGCGTTTGGAAGTTATCTCTAATGATGTGAGCTTAGGTACTGCAGAAGATGAACAGCCTGAGGTAGATCAGGCGTTGCTGATTTTAACATGATCAACTCGTCTCTGTAAGGGTGTACAAGTAAGATGATAGTATAAATGATCAAGCGGGGAATACCCGTTCAGATAGTTGTCCAGATGCTGTACACCCTTTATGCAGATGACTGATAATTACGTGTCCTTGGCTTGATAAGTTTGGTTCCTATAATGAGACCACTATATCGAATGGATAATCCGTGATATGTTGACGTAAGTAGGTTTCAAAATACTGACAAGTTAGTTACGCACTACAGAGCTATATAGAACTTTTTTCCCTTTCTTATAATGCTAGCCACGGTGTGACTAGCGCTCTCCAGAGGGTTATGCTCTCTATGTCGGGAATGAGGGTTAAAGGATTTCTGGAAGGAAAGGAAAATAGTTGGACTATGGGTTATAATGGGATTATGTATCGTTTATTTATTTTATCTATAAATCTTGGACATTATAAGCACTATGCTTACAATCATTATTAGCGGTTCAGAACTTAAGGTGATAATGTCGATCAGGCATTTACTCATGGTGTTTTTACCCATGATGAATGGCGTGTTAGATGAGATGACGAGATGATCAGTTACCCCTGTACAATGACTGCGAAAATACAAAAATATCTTATTAACTCGCACCCTCCGACACTGAGTAATGCCGTCAGTCCCAATATGGTATAAGTATCGATCTCGTCTATGCGTGTTGCAATACAGGGCCCTTGGTAATACACTAACCAACCACAGTTTGGCTAGGTTGAAGTTCAATATATCGAACTGTTAGAAAGTATCGGAAGTTGATAATAACATATCGTGAAACTTAAAAAGAGGCCAGGAAATTGTTACGAAAATGGAAGTTGATTGTTTAATTAGCGTTATTATCATTGGTTTCTTGACTGTACGATCATAAATTATTTCTCTACTAGTCTTTCTCATGCAAACGACCATATTTCTTTTACTACTCCATTACACTTTTATGGGTGACATCCTTTGGGAACAATGTAACTAAGCAAGCAAAAATTCTACCTATGTTATGCAGTTTTCTTTCTTGGAACCCTACATCTCACTGGTTTTAGTGTGTATGATTATACGGCTAGCAACAACGAAATGGACTTATTGAAAGGCATTGATAAAAGCCTGTGGTAATGATTTCTGCTGGATGTATTTTGTGCTAATGCACTGGAAATTATATGGGCTGTTAAAGCATTGGTAAAGGGTAAAGCACATTTTCTTATGAAACATAAAGGCCAGTTAATGTTCTCAACGTCTGGATTCTAGACGACAATGAGGGCAGAATCTTTCGTATCGTCACAAACGAGTCCTTCTGTCTGGATACAATATTCTTTTATTTTTTATATAGACATCTGTGGGATATAAATGGAAACTGATTTAAAGGGAGAAACGACAGACGTATTACAAATTGTCAAATCATCTTGGCAATTTATTTACATTCTGTAATAAAGACCTGAGAGTAATAAATTTTAATTATACAGAAAAAAAATCCAAATACGAGGAAGATCAAAGATGAAAAAGAAAATAAAACGTCTCCCTTCTACCTCATTTCTTTACGAAGACAAGGAATTGTATAGTATAGGGGATCCAGCTTTACTGATTACTTTTATTCAGTGTATATAGTTGAGAAGCTTCTTAATAACTCCATCAAAGCAGATTCAAACGATATCTATCAACTCCACATATTTCTATATATCTTGAATAAGTATTTTTGAATTAGAAAGACAGAATAAGGCAATGCAATAAAACAGTTAATAAATTATGACCCATTGCAATACTATCGCCATTGCTCAAGATATTTTAACACATAATAATTGACAAACGCTTGTGCATTAATATCAATATATCAGCATTTGTTTCTTATATGAAGATTTAACCTCAACGATACTTCCAATCGTCTCGCTTTGATGGTGGCCAAGCAGATGATTAAGATAAAAGGGGGCGTAAAAGGGCTTCAGCCCAGGATCCACAATCGTTCAGGATTTCCGGTAAGGTAAATCAGTTACTCTTGTAACTACACTCAATCATTAACATGAATTATAACACAGTACGTAGCCCAGAGACCCCCAAAATAGCTTAATCCAGCACTGTAGGCTTTATCAATGCTATCCTTACTGACTTCGGCAAAGTGCTCGATACTGTATACCATTTCGTATTTAACCTTTACAATGCCAGGTGTAAAATTGTTATGATTCTAATTAAACAACCATAAACAAGCAGTTCTTTTCAATTACTTCATTCTTTAAAAATTGTTATGACTCTTGGGAATACCTCAAAGCTCAAATCTAGGACCATTACTGTTTATAGTTATCATTAATGCGTTACCTCGCAAAACACACACACACACAAAATGTAAAAACAAACGCAACTAAATATACTACAACAGGCATAAATATTAGTCTTGATTTTATTAACAAAAGTCTTGAAGACTTCTAGCATGATAAACAACTGCAATATACTTATTTCACCCTCGTTAGATCAAAATTAAAGTATAGGTGTACTATAGGAAATCTCTATTTAAGTAATCCTGCTTCAATATGTGGGTGTGGTATAAGCACATAAGAATGTGGTGCCTTGAGGATGGAGTACTTTGGAGAGAATTCTTCCTCAGGAGGAAGGTGGTAGCCAGGGCATGTCTAGGTAGCATACCGGTATTCACGTAGTAAATAGAAATAAACTCTGGAAATCCTCAGTTAGTATTACCGGCAGCAAGACTCGAACCTAGCAGTGTCGATCCTGAATCAACCACGGAAACCACTAAACCACGGGAAAACATTATTCACCGAATAATTTGCCTATCGTTCGGGAGAAAACAGTTCTTTTATTCTATTTCATCTAAGTCTACAATTATGCTTTCTATCTGCTCAAAAAACAGTGAAAAACTACTTTAAGACGTAAATACACAAATAATGAAGGTTAATATAAATTGTACTAATTTTAATGTTGGATTTTTCCAATCATCTTTGCATTATTTATAGTTGGAAACAGTCATCTGCACGTCACAATAGATAGTGATATAATTTCTCCAATTAGCTGTAGAAAACACGCAAGGCAGACTTCCGACCAATTTCCATTTTCACCGTTCCTGGTTTTGACATCCTTTTGATCGTATTCAATTATCAGCTCCACAAAATGCTCTTCGCTACAATGGAAGTAATTACCAAGCTGTTAAGTGGCGGACATTTTCTCCGTTTCCCATTTCTAGTATCTTCTTCGCTCTCGTTTTTGCTTTTAAAGCGTTTTCCCCCTTCCTTCTTTTTGTTATCAAGAAAGGGCTGAATGATGAAGATAAAAAAAAAAGAATGCTGATGATTCCAGAGGAAAAATGTCTCCAACAATAAATAGTTCTTAAGTGCTTTGAGGCCAATTTTTGGTACCCTAAATGAGAGATATTAAAACTGAAGAGGAAGACAAAAATTGATTGATTTCTGGTTGATGGTTTCCTTTTCAAGAGTTTGGAAGGGGGCGGGGGAGTCAGTGAGCTTTGGAAAATCATCCATCAAATGGATATATGAGTCTTTTAGTTGCTAGGCCAGGAAGGTTTTCAGCTCCACAGAAGTTCTTTTATAGTTCCACCCATACCCCCTATGTCCATTTCTGTCGTCACTGTAGTGTGAAATGAAACTGAAAAGAGAAAATAAATAAATTTAGTCATCTAAGGGTCAGGCTGGAATAGAGAAGGATGCACGAAGCAGTCACCCAGGGCCAAATGCGTACCATCACGACATTTGCTGACGTGACTGAGGAAAAAAAACTCAGTCAGGATTGTCGGTCGCTGGGAGTGTTTCGAATCATAACGCAACCTTCTACCAATGAGCTGCTGCCGCTCGGTGGAAATAACTGGATAATACTGTAAGGATTGTTTGCGCAGAATAGTTAATCTGAAAATTTTATAAGATCTTTGATTTTAATTCAAATATTTTGGGGCGTAGTCCTAGTTACAGGAAGTTGACTCTCTCATCATAAAACATAGACCGTACGCTAAATGCTAAAGTGAAATATTCAATGGTAATAAATAGGAAATGGTTTAATTTACTACATATTGATAGTTGGTAAGAAATACTTTCACCTAATGTACAGAAAGCATGTACAAGGGTACAAATGGTAAAACATATTCGTTTTTCTTGTTAATAAATTATGACTTGTTGATAATATTTTCCCTATTTTAAAATGAAGTTGATTTTTAGATGCTTTTAACTTTTGGAATCCTAAAAATGATTAAAATCTAATAGTAATTTAATAAATATATTGGATGATATTTTTTTAATATTTTGGCAGGGAATTTATAGGATGCGGAAAACAATCGATATATTCCCGACTCTAATTTTGGAAATTTCCCTTTATTCCTCTCTACTCAGGATAGAAAAATACCTGAATTATTTAACGGATTTTTCATTAGTGGTATACAACGCAGTCATGTTACTTATGTTTTATGTTGAGTCACTTCAAGGTGATTTACGATGATACAATCAAAGCCCTGTCTGCGTTCACTTCTATCATTGCATTACTTTGAATTTTGTTCGTCAACATACTAGTGGGCGCTGTACTAATAAAAGGTAGTTGAACTTGAATTTCATTTGTAGCCTTTAGGCAACTATGGCTAAGGCCAGGATAGGGGTAGGCAGAAGACGTGGGATGCAGGTCAAGCCAGAACCTAGTTTCGACCTTGGTGTGACTTACAGAAGAAAAGTCCTGGGAAAACTTCAGTGAATATAGTGAAACGAGCAAACCTACCTCTTTAGATAAACAGCCGCCATATTTAAATATGGAACCAGTATGTAAACACCATTATCAGCTTTCATTGTTGAGATCAATCATTATTTTCAATTTGGCACAAGAAAGGTTGTATCTCAATTCTGGGATAAAATATTATCCTTTAATTTATAAGTCAGTGCTTGCGCGTGGACGCCATATTGATGACGTCACCACGACTTAACGATGAAGTTAATTTTAGACAAACAACTGGGAAAATTCTTTAGACATTTACTGCCGTTATGTCTATAAAATACCCAAGGGGCTTCAGGCTGGTCTTTGCTCTAATATAATCTGCAAGGTTTTCAGTCGGTAGACTTTCGGAAAAGTTGATTTTGTTTAAAAAAAAGATACTGTATGCATCTAAACGCGAAAATCTAAGACAAAAATACATTTTAATGATTACCATAATTTGCTTCGTTGTCGTACTGTGTGTGCTCTGTATGAACAGTCACGTATGCATCCTTAGTACTAAGCTGTCTTTTCTTTCTTTGCAGGTGATTTGGCAACAACATTAGTCGATAAAGTTAAGTGAATTGGAGAAGATAGATTGGCTGGTAGTATCTACAGGTGAGAGAATGCATATATGATATGCCAAAGAAAATTAATTCAATACGAGTGATTCAATACTAATCTTGAATATACTTTACGTAATTCAATTTTATTGAAGCTCAGCTACCAACATCAAAACTAATTTGAACATAATATTCGAAGTGAAAATAAAACTATCAATTCCCCCTTCGGACGATAAGGAACTTTATTTTTTTATTTACACTAAATATATCTATTTCTTACGGTTTATTCTACAAAATTCGATTTACATGGCAACTGTCTGGTAATTAATACAGACAATAGCTGAAATTAATTAGCTATTAATTAACTATATATGTTCAGTTGAAAACTGAATACAAAAGCATCAACAGAAATTATATAACGTTATTGGAGAAGTAGTGCCATCTGTTGCCAAACATATAATGTATTAAACCAGTAACCCGTAGTAGTAACGTAATGTAGATATCAGACATTTAGTATCATATGGTCCGAAAACAACTCAAAAAGTAAAAGAAATTTTGTAATCATTCAAAAATTAACAAGAAACTTGTTAAGATGAATTGAATGGAGATCAATGCCAGGTTGATCACTCCCCAGGGTATTACTTGCCTACTGAAGTATCAGCATTAGGACTAATTTCAAGTAAGTAAGTATAGTACAAGTCTTCAGTTCTCGCGTTGAAACTGAGCCGAGCTGCCGTAATTCAATTGCTAGAGTTCAAACCTTCACATTCGGGATATCTTGGACTCAATACCACCGGCCGATTATCCTGACTGACGTTTTTTAAGGGTTTATCCCTCAGTCGCTTCAGGAAATTTTTGGGATGATACCTTCAACTTAAGCCTGGTCATCCTTCCTTATCCTGGTCGAGCCATTGATCCTTAAAGACACAATATCTACATTTACTATTTTTTTCTAAGGTGTTGCCTTTTAACTAGTTACACAATTCATTGTTGCACCTTCGAGCAGAGATTTTTTTAAAATGAGCGATGTTAACCGAAAAGATTCGATTTATTAATTATGTCATGCGTGTCACGTATTTGCTACTGTTATTTTTCCTTTTCTGTCCTCCATTTTCCTTCCTTCTCAAAACAAAATCAATTTATCTGAAATTTGAAACTTTTGACTACTCCCTTTCATTCATGTCGAGCAACGACCTGGCAACATTCTTCCGCTTCCCACCTTTCCGTTGGACGTCACGTCAATTATTCCTCTACGAATGTGTGGTCATGTTTCTCTCGCCTTGGAAGTCTCAACAGACAAAGTACGGTATTTATCCTGACTTTTTGTAAGTATTCTTCTTTGTTTCGTTATTTTTGTACCTAAATCCATAACATACACAAGTGTTTTTATATTGAAAGAAGAATCAAATATTACATAACCTCCATCGCTTCATGAAACAGTTACAATTTTTTTTTCCTTTAGTCGGAACTGTATTTATTTCTAATTCTGACTTAGAAGTTTCTTTAAATGAATGAACATCATGATAACGAATAGTTCTGTCCAAAAACTGGTCTATGACACGAAGATGTGTGGGCAAAGGGAGGCAGTGGTGGTTTGTTACTGGCAAGCATCGGGTTGACGGTGACGTCCTAAGGAAGGAATACATTACAGTAGGTTCTGAAATAGAAGCTGGCGCTATTTATGTAACTTACGTTATATTTTTCCTGTAATACCACAGCCATATTTGTAGATGTAACATTTTTTTTTCATTACTACAGAAATGAAAAAAAAAAAACAGGAAAATTTGACAGCACTCAAAACTAACTTCTTTTCTGTTTTATTTCCCCCTTTTATCTTATAGAATTCTAGCGCCACTCCTCGATTCTTTCATGCTTTTATCGCGATTACGTTTTGCTGTTTTACGTCTCTCAAAGGACTTCCAGAAGTCTCTAGACATTTCTGAAGACATTCACAAACACACACACACCAACAGACAGCATACGAGGAAGTTGGAGTAGGAAGAAGGCGATTCAATGAGCGTGTAGATGTAAAGTTGGAGAATGTGGAGATTTTTTCTTGTTCTTTCCCAGATGACGTCTGTGCAGGAAACTGATGGGGGAAGGGGGGGAGGATTAGGAAATCAGAGAAATAAGCCGCCTTGTCATGTCTTCTCTCGTCTATCTATGTCCAATACGAGATACGGGATGATACAAGTGGGTGTACTCGATATACAATTTTCAACGGCCTTTTAAGTCATGGTGAAAGTTCTTCCTAAATTGGATTGTTTTTTTGTTTCTTCGTATCTTGTATCCTTCCTTGTTGTACAATTATTTTCTTCCGTTTTTGATTACCAAAAATAAAACAAAATGTATTCACGAGTGCACTTGGGTGGTTCAAATGACATTACTCTCATATCTGGGTTTGAATCCTACATTCGACTACTTTCCCGAGACTATTTCTTCAGAGAATTTCATCAGCCACACCAGTCTAATCCCGGGATGGTAACTTCAAAATAGGACCTGACTGAAATCCTTACAAGAATCTCTCCGACTACTCTATCATGATATGAGCTTAAGATGACGTAAACTGTATCGCCTTATCAAATGACAATCGAAATTCTGATGGAAGTATGTAGGCTATGTGAGCAAAGATTATGATCGACGAGATCACACCTACCAGGATGATTCGTATACTTGCCAATTGCTCATCCATTGTAACGTGCACTTCTCAAGCTTCCCAAACACGATATTTGGGTACGACTTTGAAAGTCATTTATTAAAATGAAAACAATTACGTAATTATCTGTAAAGATATTATCTTATTATTGACGGCATTGTGCTATTTCTGGCGTTCATTATGGTTTATACACTTATAATCTACATATCCTTTTACCAGTAAATATAAATCAGTTTTATCATTCAGCTGTGGGTTATACATTCGCTAAATATTGGTGTGTATTTTTAAACACTTTGTATATATAATATTAATTTGAGGTACATACACGGTTTTGACTGTAAAAAAGCGTAGCCTATTACTAATGATTTGCCTAACAACAGAAAGAGAATGTTACTAGTGAAGGAGTGTGTAATCAGTGCCATCTAACGGTGGACAGCATAATCAGGTACATATATCACGAACAGCATACTTACCGAATTATTCGTTGCATTTTGTGTCTCTATATCGAAACATTTACGTTAGAACATTTTGAAGAAACATAAAAAAGCTATTTTTTTTTTAGATTAGTACAGAATAATAAAATAAAAAACAATAATGATGGACAACAATGGTCCAAGTTTAGTTTTGAAATGGATAAACTGAAAAATGGAAAATGCATACTTGAAATTGGTACCTTAACTTTGCATTCACACAGATAAAGAAAAATTAAGACACTGTTTGCAAACGTATATGGTATGTGTACAAATTTCAAAACTACAATATCTTCGCACAAATTGTGACCTTATGTGACAAAGGTGGTTGCCAACCGTCCGATTTTTGAACCGAACAGTGTGATTTTTAAGGCAATTGTGTGGTGTCCGGTTACAAGTTCAAGCCAGACGCCTGTCTTATAATGTCCGGTCTTGAGAAATGTTATCTAAAAAAGACATTTAAGTTAAAGTTTACATATAAAATTCTACTCTCTGAGAAACAACTCACAGTGTTTAAGTTTGTAGTCTCGGAGCGCTAATCGGCCAGAGTTTACGTTTCGTAAGAATTTAAATAAAATTCAAATTTAAAGCGCTAATTTTAGCTTATTCTGGGTTTGGTGGCAAACAATTTTATCAGTTTTGAATGATATTATATTTATCCACTTCTAAATGCCGTGAAATGTTTGCTACAATAGAGAGATGGCTACAATCTGTGACTACTTGAACTGAAAATACATGCTTGCATTCATTCTCCCATCGCTACTATTTTCCGTTTCTCACTTTGAGAGAAACTTTCTATGTATCATAATAGTGAATATTTATAATACATAATAATTTACGCAGACGTATTAAACATCGAATTGACACTTGATGGATCATGACATAATAAAAGCCACATTATTAATACAGTAATTACAAACTGATGTAAATGTATTTCTTTATATTTTAAATGTAGTTCGTCTATCTTTGGTACTACAGCACATTATTTTCTATGATAATTTAAGTTTGAAATTAAGCTGAAATATAACGTTTACATTCATTGTATTTTGTTATCAGTGGTTAAAATGTCTTAAGCTTCACTTAATTGGTACTCGGGTAATAAAATTTCGTCATATTTTAGTGAATTCGAAGCCCCGCTCTGGATTTCACTCATTCAAATTGCAAACTATATTGGCTTCAGTGTTGCCATATGCTTATTTTTTGACGGCAATTTTTTTCATCGGTCATTTTATTGTGGATCACTATAGTCGTGCTATACAGGATGTCCCTGAAATAATGGTGAAAACTTCGAGAGGTTTATATAAAATCAAGAAAAAAAGTTAATTGGAGGATCTCAAATTTAGAGCGACATGGTTACAAATGACGTCACATCTTGACATATAACGATGTAAGCGATGTAGGCTTAGCAAATCACAATCGAGGTAGTATCCGACACATCCATTTAAGTAAGGAGTACCACATACACAGGTTTCGCAACGTAAGCATTTTATTATCAAAGAAAATACGTAGTTTATTAGGGCAAACAAAAATTCTCTTTAAGCTGCCAATCCTAACGTTAGGTGTATTGGGTACCAGTTCAATTGTGATTTGGTAAACCGTCACTGTTTATGCCATTATGTGTCGAGCTGTGACGTCATGCAAATAATCATCTCCCTACTTCTGCACTATTATTTCAGGGACATGCTGTGTATGTGAGAAACAGGACTACAGGTTTGTTATTGTCTGAGAAACATTTTAGAAGGGCCTTTCCTTTATAGCCTACGAGTTCATTTTGTTTTCTCTCTGGAGAAATTTTATTTCCATTTTTATTATTAGAGGTGGTCTTACAGTCCCCTTGTCGTCCAGAGACTATATTGTTCTCTGTCTCTTATCCTGCCGCTCCCTCCCCCGCCTCTCTCTCTACCGACGTGTGAATAGCTTTTGTAATGGCGTCTCATTATAGAAAGAACGAGAGTCCTCCTTCCATGTTTGCTAACGACTTCTATTTTCCAGGTGCCAATAGTGGTTGAGACATAGTTGTATTGATCTGCGCTCCTTTTTCTCTTCCTTACCGACAATCGGACTCAATACACACACATACAACACACACACATTTATTCAGAATGCGGAAACGTTATGCTGCAGAATCTCGAGGTGACGTAGAATAGAAGTTGACTCATTTTGAGACAGGAGACTTTGGATCGGACATGGATGATTACTGCTTCAGAACCTTAATTGAAGTGACGTAACTCCACAATGAAATGTCGGAACTTTTCTCACGACATGATGTTGTTTTAGCTCACTTAATGGTGCTGTAATACACAATTTAATTAAGCAGTGGATTGCCAGATGAGTACCTGTTGTTTGGTCCGGAAGATTACCAAACTTGGCACATCAAGATTTCTTTTGCATTTTTGAGTATGTGGCCTTTAAGCACCTCAGGCGCATGGCAGCATATCGTGGGAGAGAAGATGTTGAAAGATAGTCAGTCAGGGTCTAGCTAGTAGGGACCATCCCGCCATCGGTTTCGTCTGATTAAAAAACTGGAGAAATCTTAGTCAGGATGAGCGGTGGCTGGAACAGTGAATATTTGGTGTTTGTTACTATAACTTATTCAGTCTTTCACTATTCAGTCTACTAACAGTAATAATGGCCAGTGTTCAGAAATATAGCTATTCATTTGTTAATAATCGGCTGCTACGTGGTAGCTGATTTTCGTTGTTTTCGACTAATGCTGAAGAATTTTGATATTCTGTAAATAATCGTTTGGAAGTTAAAGACGAAGTTTAATAATATATCATAAATGTCCTAGAAAGAATTATCTGTGTGGAGAACATCAGTAGCAAAATTTTAAGCAGAGTGTCCCCGAAATAATGGTGCAAAATTCGGGAGGTGATTCTCTACATCAAAACAAGAAAAAAGTTCCAGCAAGAAATTCCGAAATCTGATTAATTTCGTAGCTTTAGGTTCTCAAATTCATGGCGGCATCGTCACAAATGACGTCATAGCTCGCCACACGATGAGATAAACGCCCCCATTGTCAAGGTATTTAACTGTTTAGTAGAACAGCTTTAGAAATCCCCTCTAAGCAGTGTCGGATCTAAGGGGCGGGGGCAAGCGCTCCGGGCAACACGTTTAGAGAACGCCAACAACTAAAAATAAGAAATAGAAGCTTCTAAAAAAAAAAGGAAATAAAATTGTCTATTAAATTGAAATTAACCTAAACGTGTTCAAAATGTCAATACCGGCGCGCTAAGACGTTTTTAATGTTATCCCATACACCCTACCTTCATCTTTAAAATTCAAAACCGCGATTCAAGTTAGATAGGCAGGTTTACTGCCTGTTTGGAGTTAGTAATAGCGATGCCGCGATAGGCTCTAGAGAAGATAACAAAAGTACACTACGTGATGCGAAACAATGTTGTGGCTGGTCGTGTTGTTTGGCTAAAAGAATGATGGAAAGGGTGGCAAAAGGGCGGTAAAATTTAAATTTGCCCCCATACGAAAATGTCTAGATCTGGCACTGCCTCTAAGCTGTATCCTGCAATCATAAACGTAACTTAAATGGATGTATTGGGTATTACTTTGAATGTGATTTGCTACGCCGACATCGTTTACGCCATTAGGTATCGATCTATGACCTCATTTGTGACGATGCCGTCGTAATTTTGAGCTCCTATAACTCCAAAACTAAGCAGATTTGAGAATTTCTTCAAGGTATTTTTTTTTTCTCGTTTTGATGTAAGCAATCGCCTCCCGAAGTTTGCACCATTATTTCAGGAACACCCTTTAGAAAGTTTGGTAAACGAATGTTTACTTATATCCCAAATTAATTTGTATTATGTTATCATATTTTCGTGATTTAAACCTGGATTTAATCTAATTTCACAATATCAATAATGTATTTTGGTTTCTGATGTGTACTAATTTGACGATTTACTTTCGATTATCAGGATATATCACAGTGTCATGTAACACATTGTGAGATTAGAGTCGAAAGTTATATTCGGCCAAGAAGGGATAAATGCACACTTTATAAATCAACAAAAGGACATTGCTTATTTATGTCTTTATTTTTCTTAAAAGTAGATTACATGACATTTTAGTCGTTTAGCAACAACGGAAACCTACAATCGTTAAGTTTTGGAGTACCATCTAGTGACAATATGTATCCAAAATATATGGTAATTAGCCACCTGCTCCACCAGAGTAGGTTAAGATGGCGCAGTGGGACAGTAGGCATGCTTTTATGCAAACACGTTTCTCAAGCGACTTTCGAACCACACGAACGCTGCGTTCTATAAAACGATGGATGTAAATGAGTACATCCATGCAAATCATGCCCGAGTTTCTGCGATCGCTTTCTTAAACACAGCCGTCGGTGACCTAGAGAACACGCGAAGCTAATATTTTATTAACAAGCATAAACAACCCCCTCCTTGACAACAACCACCTCCAAATGTTATTGGCGGGAATGTCTCACTGGTAGTGTATTGTGTGAAGAAGCAATGGAGGGTTTCTACACTGAGCGCTTTATCGACGAAATAAAATCGAAAATAAAAAAGCAATTTGGGGTTCTTCCGTAAGGCTACGAAATGCTCCATCCACATCTCTACTGGAGTTAATAGGATGTGCAACCCATCTTATTTTCGCCTTTTCTTAGTATTACCATTATCTGAGTTGGGTCCGGATTCATTAATCTATTAATATAAGCAAATAAATACGGCCGGTGGAGTATCTAAAGTTCATCCCCATTTATTATATTTCCTAGGCAGATGAGACAAGTCGTTTACCAGATAGGAAATACAATGCTACACATTCAAATATAAGTTTGCAACAATGTCAACAGTTGACTCGTATAAATAAAATATGTTTTTGGGGCTGCTGGTGTTAGCAGGCCAGCTATTGGGTGACAGTAATTGTAATGATGATATGCCTGTAGTGGTGGTGGTACAGACACTAAATACATATACTGCCACTATAGTAAAGGTTATAGCACGCTATACTGCCGCTATAGTGTAGTACAGATTCGAGACTTGCTCCTTTCCTACCCTACGACAGAGGAAATTACCTTTGTACACTGTCTGTCGAGGTGACGTCACAGTAGTCTCCACAAAATGACCGTCGGTGGTCGTTGTGTGTGCGCGCAATAGCTTAACCAGGAAACCTGAAGAGCACAGCCAATGCACAACTTATTTCTTACCTGAAGCGCGCACGCGACGATAAAACGCATGTACTTTATATTCAGGCTTAGTATTTAATGCATGCACCTTACTGACTAGTTGCAGAATACATTGCAACATGACATAGGGCCTACTATGAACGGTATTTTATATGCACCATTTGAAATAATCACACATACACAAAAAATAACGAGCTCGAGATGCCAATTTTGCCACTTTCATTCTGAATTTGCATTATTTTAATTGAAATATATGGAATGCACTTTGTTGGGCACACTAAAGAAGTTACAAAAACGACCGGACCGAATAAGTAACGATTGAAACACGGAAACACAGTTTTTAGCGTTGACGGGTTTACACATGCTCTTCTTCAGTTCCACCAAAATGTCGTCTGAGTGTATAAGTGCCAAAAACAGCATTTTAACACAGGAAATAACTTGGTCCTGAAGAAGTCCTCTCGCTAGGTTTTCAGAAATATTGCACTTCGATAAATTTACGATGTTACATGGCCAAACTATTAATCTTGTTGCAGAAACTCAAATCGTTGATGTTCACTAAAAGTTCCTCATTTGGTGATGGTCAGACAGCGAGTAGTTTCTGTACTTGCCGTTTTTCGCGCCTTACGGAGAGACCACCCATTATCGGTTATACACTTTAAAAATAACCAATGTAGTACGTTGGTTCAAATCTGAGCATTGACAACCGTCCACCATCACTTCTTGGGCCCCGCACTGAGCGTGAATAAATTGTCACATCGGCTCTGAAAATGACGTCACTGATCACAAAAATAGGTTAAAGGAAATGAGTTTTTACGTGTTTTTGTCCAAATTTGATAAGAAAATATTGCACTAAGCATCACCACGTCTTCCTTATCGCATTTCACACCAGTACATGTAAGTGACACCATTAACACACGTCATATTTGCGAGGAAACTGACATAATGTACTTGAACTAATCGGGATCTTCCCGAATATGCAACGATGATGCAGTACTTTTTGGCTGAGGTAGGATGGTGACATCTGGTGAGCGAACGGAAAGTCACTCAATATACGTGTATGTTACTGGACCAACAGCTGGGAAGAAACGGAGCAGAGACAGAGAGGAGAGAAACTGGATCAATCTCTCGCATGTTGGCTTGAGGGGAAGTAAGCTGGCGTGCATATATTAACTTCACATGTACCTGCGACATGTCGGGAAACGCCCTGTCACACTCGACGTACTATCAAATTCCTGCAAGTAAACCAAATCATTTTGAACTACAAGTTTGCAATTATCTGTCACTCTGTAGAACATCCGTAATTAACTGTAATGGAATTATGCTTCAAATCTGCATATCGAAAACCCAAGAATTATAAACATAGTTTACTGACACAAAATCTCGACATCTACTACCAACACTGAAATCCAAAGTTCTGAAAAGGAAATAACACAATATAGTAAATAAGTTTCACTCCTGGATTTTGGACCAAACTGGATGACACTACTAAAATCTGTCGATAAAATAGTTCATTGTTATAAACATTCACGGTATATGTAAAGTTCATCATTACTCTTCATACAACCATATAAATAATACAGTACACACGGATCCATCTTCACTTCTCGCATACATATGGTAGAAGGCACTCCATTGACACGTTTTTCTTCCATTCTCACATCTTTTATCACCCACCTCCCAAATCCTCGAGAACATCTCCTGAACTTTATAATTTTTGCTGTAAAAAATTGATACAAACCATAAAAAACTCCACTTACACCCTCCCAATATTGACTTTACATTCCCCAAACTGAAACTCCTGATGGAATCCTTGCTCATCTCAACTTCTTAACAGCTCGTTGACGTAAGCACCTAATTTCCTCCCTTCCACTAGACTGAATAAATTAAATTGAACAAGTTTCATGGAACCATTTTGTGCATTTCATACATTTTACGCTTTAGTCAGTCTGTTATAGACGCTATCACTTCAAACATTTCTAGGCACTCTTCATTCTTAATATCAGTAAAAGATTCGTTGGTCACACAGCTTTTGATTGTCATTTGTTAAATTGTACGTCACAATTTGTGTAGATATTGTTAGATGTGACTATGTGCCCCTCCACTTGAGGAGTAGCTCAGCATATGAAATATTCACGGAATTAATGTCATCTGACCGCACTGCCATTTAGTGCCATATATCAGCGATCTGCTTGACTAATGATTATTATGTGCTCGACTACGTGATGAAGAACCTTGCTAAAGCGTTGTCTCGCAGCTCTTGGCTTAGCGTAGTTGGTAGAGCGTAGGATCTATGTCCGGAAGGCAGGAGTTCGATTTCCACCAAGATCGGCTCGTTTATTATTTTTAATTCTCAAACAGCTTTACTGTTTTTGTTTGTACTAATAATTCATTGATCAATTTTGCTTCCTTCTGTGTTTCTAACATTTGACACAATTACTCACGAACATAGAGTACAGTAGGTCAAGTCAGGTTAGGATTTTAAATTATACCCATTTACAACATTTTACACGATTCGTGGAAATAGGTCAAGTCAGGCTAGATTTGTTTTTCATTATAAGCGATGCAAACACCTCTTGTAACACAAAGAATTGCTCATTCACTGTGATGACATCCCTTCCGTGAATATTTACTAGGACGCCTCTAGCTTCGAAACCATGCGTTTGTCGCAGCAGTTCAGAGAAACTATGTTTTTTTAGTACATGTGGTTTAATGTTTGTAGCAGTATTTTAGGGAAATACTTATTTTTAACTACAATGGGAGGCAATTGTATCACGTTATTATCTTGCATAATTGAAACCTCGTAATGCTTTGTTAATTACAAAGTTAAACTCATTCAGAGTAAGGGTTAATACGAGTAAATAAAATATCAAATAAACAATGTATTAGAACATCCGACCCCTGCACAGCATTGAACTAACATTAAATGATTGCCAATCACTCACAAACAATCTATTGCAGAAGCCAAATGATGTTACAAAATGGTTTTAAATATAGCTTTATCTCTTCAGAGCAAAACTTTAATCGAAGTTCTTATTGTTTTAAATTATGTAACGAGTATTTGAAAATTAATTAAAAAAAAAAGAAAACGAGATAATGCGTAAGCTTCTATATTATCGACATCGTACACACGAACTCCATGCACAGAATTCACAGCTTGTTTCTTTTCTTTTTTCGTTCCAATCAATGTTGTAAAATTTTTATCTTAATTGAATCACTTAATCTAAATTTTATATGTGCTGCACACATTATTGTAATTCATTTTCAATTAAAAAAAGTTTTTTTTTTAGTTTATATTTTCAGCCACTAGATGTCAGGCGTAATGGCTAATGATAACGAAATTCAATGAAAATACTTTTAAGCGTTTTCTTAACTTTGTTACCAAAAGAGATAATTAAATTGCATCACAGAATCACCGAAATTATCATATTTTACATCTTTCCGTGTTTCATTTCTTTGTTATGAACCACCCACACTCTTCTCCCTCGTTATCTGTATCGGAAATTAAAATATTTAGTACCTAAATCTAACAATATGTTGTCTTCAATTGACATGCTTTTATTATGAGAACTTTGGTAATGTCAATTTACCGTTCTTCAATCCTCGTTGGGTGAATGCCGTATGACGTCACTTGGAATATGCTGCAGTTTATAAGCAGCTTAGCATAAGCTCGATGCTTGTTATACTAAGTGTTCACTCAAGATTTATATGGTATACATGTTTTTAAAAATTCTTTTTCAAATTGATATTGCTTCGAATGCTTTCCAGACAAGAACTACAACCTGAAGTATAGTATATATAGTGTGATTACAGTGAAGAATTGTTATTTTTCCTTCAAATTGGTTACTTTGATTTCCTATCACCTTTAGTCGCTAGTATCGGTCCCTCTACAGGTATTCACTTGAATTTCTTAGTTTTCATACGTAATATGAACTGTTCTATGGCACGGGATCTCTCAATTGACGTCATTAGAGCTAATATTTTTGTAAATGGGCACACATGTAATAATGTAATTGTTTGTAATGTCAATCTGTGTACTCTTGCACAATAAAGCTCAAAGTTTGTAAGTAGGATGTGGATTTAGAAGAAATAGATCCTAATTTAACCAGAGTTTTGCCTTGAGACAAATCTTAAATAAGAAATGGGAATACAATGGGCTGTTCATGGATTTGAAGAAAGTATATGACTCTATCAAAAGGGGAAAACTATACAATATGCTGGTACAATTTGGAATTCCGAAAAAAACTTATTCAACTAGTGAGGACGTGTCTCAGCGACCCCATTAGCAGGGTACGGATAGGTAATAATGTGCCAGATATTTTCGAGATTCGCAACGGATTGAAACAACGTGATGCATTGTTATCATTATTGTTTAACTTGGCGTTAGAAAATGCCATGCAGAAAATAAAAGAAGCCAGAAAGGACTGACATTAAATGGCTTGAATCAACTGTTCATATACGCGGATGATGAAGATATAATAGGGGACAATATAGATGCACTACAATGTAATACCGATGTCTTAGTAGAAGCTTGCGATGAGATAGGTCTACAGGCAAACATAGAGAAAACAAAATACATGATAACAAGCCGAAACATTGGGAATGAAGGAAATAGATACATAACAATTAAAAATGAGAACATAGAGAAAGTAAACGAATTTAAATACTTGGAAGCATATGTAACAAGCATAAACAAGATCTCGGAATAAATTAAAAGTCGTTTAGTATCGATAACGCATGTTTCTACTCAGTCCAGAAACTGCTTAACTCGCGATTAATATAAACAAAGTTGAAACTGAAAATAAACAGAACGGTTATTCTGCCGGTAATACTTTACGGTTGCGAAAGTTAGAGTACGACCCTAGCAGATGAATCTAAATTACGTATGTTTAAAAATAAGGTCTTGAGAAAGATATACGGGCTGAAACGGGACAAGTTGACTGAGAAATGAATGAGACTGCATAATGAAGAATTTCACGGACTTTACGACTCATCCGATGTTCTAATAATAATGAAATCGCGACGACTAAAGTGAGCGGGCCATGTAGCTCGGATGGGGGAAAAACTAAAATTATATACTATTGTGGTAGATAAATCGGAGGGAAAGAGACCGTTGAGAAGACCGATAAAACGTTGGGAGGCTACCATTAGAACGAATCTTCAAGCAGCAGGTGTTCGTGATGAAAACATGACTTGATCTTGCTCAGGATATAATCCAATGGCGGTCGTTTGTACTGCGGCGATTTACTTGCGAGTTCCGTACTTGTAAGGAGGAATTGTTAGAAGGAATGTGTATATACTTTAAATATGTAAGAGCAATGATGAAAAAAATCGACTACAATTGGGCCCTTTAAGAGTTAGACGAGGAACAATTGTCTAATCTGGAGCAGATCATATGAAGCCAAATAACATCTAGACAAAATAAAATAAATTACACATCAGAGGTAATTCGTTAAACAGACGATGCTTCACTGTATTTCCATAAGATAAAATTAATTTTATGGGCGGTAACAGCACTACGGTTTACGCCCGTCCCATTTATTTCGAATGCCATTTATATTTGTGTCCATAGCTTTTCAGTAAATAAGTATTATTTTCAGTACAAACAATTTCTCAATCACTGAACTAAAGTATTTTTTTCTAGTTACCATGAACGCTTGATTCCAAACTAAGATTTTCATAATACAACCTATATTTGAATGTCTGATGTCAAATAATACATTCTGTAAACTCAGATAGTTATCTGAAATAAAACATTAATTAGTTTCACAATTCGATCCATTTCATTAATCTTGATTTCCAGATTTTAAACTTCGCGGACAATTAACCAATGTATTTTGTGTAGTCTAAATAAAAGGTATTTTGCGTTCGTCTTTGCAAACGTAGACAAAAATGTAATCGTAAAATAATTGGTCTTAAACTTACCAATGAAATATCACTACTGTCGTAAGCGTAAAAAACAGAAATCAAACTACCATACTTACCAGGAACAGCAGTACACTAACAATTACGTCATTGCATTGACAAGGAGACAAAAGCTTAATCTAAAAGATCAGAGATGTCGCTCGCTATTTTTCAGTTCTATCTAAACAAATCTATTTTCAGTTTAATCAGTCGACTTTATGTTGCAGAAAATTTTTGATAATTCAAATTATGCTTCAACCAAAAGCTGTAACGTTATGCTAGTGACTGTCTGTATTTTAAATCTCTAGTTTGTTTATTTGCAGTCTTAAATTTAACATATTTCTTTCTTTCTTTATTCTGATGTTTATTACTGAACTGTTACTGACTCTTTCGTTACACAAAGTGAAATATATATATTAAATACTGATGTATTTATTTCCTGCCTGTACTGGTTATCTCTTGTTCTTAAACGCTATAATAATATCTACAGTAAACTCCCGATTATTAATGCTAATCACTTGACAAAATGGCATGAATCAAGGAAGTAACGAATAAACGAAAATGTTTATTGATTTTCCAGAATAATGGTTTACCATAAGAGAAGAATGAACATATTATACACTCTTAAGAGAAATCTCTTTACAGAATTAACGAACTACCGATGACAAGTACTGTATTGTGCGATTAAGCTTTCAATCATTTTCACCTTCAGTTTACACAAATTCGAAATTTTTCT
>JAGDQP010021001.1:0-32396 GCA_022664845.1 Lepisma saccharinum | reverse complement strand
TTTTGTCCATAGCACGTTAAATGTTGTTCTACATATCGGCGTCTCAGAATCATATTGTTGTATCTCCACTAAACATAACTTTACAGGAGAGGGAGTGGAAAAAGTAATTGTCTTTGCATAGTAGTTTATTGAGAAATGCATTAATACGTTATAGTGACATGTTTCGAAGACTGTCTGTCTCCTTGGAGTTACGACAAATGTGCACAAGAATTTGTAAAGCTTGTTTCTTGTTGGTGGAGAAAAGACAAAGTATTAACAAAACTGATCATTAGTTATGAAATTTAATGCTGTAAACCCAGTAGAGTTTGGAAAAGTTAATACTGAAGGCATATTACAGGAAAAATAGGTTACAGGTGGGACATGAAACCAGGACCTCTGCTTTCCCGGGCCATTGCTTTACACCCAGAAACCGGAGTGACCATACTTTTTTTAGACCTACAAATTTAGAGACGGGGGTACATTAAATAAATTATACTTTAAACATTTATTTTTACAAAACGATATTTATTCTGACCTTAATAATAAAAGAATTAATAACTGCCCCATACCTTCAGAAATGTTTTAATATAGAGCGACGTGCCCACATCCAACATGTACTGAACATACTTCTAATATCTTTCTTCTATTCCGTCGATAACGGACCAGCTTTCGGACATACTTTCACTTTGAATTTCGAAAATCCTTTGGTGCGTGTTTGGTGTTTAAATCCAGTTTCTTCCGAAGTTTGACCTGAAAAATAAGACAGAATACCTTATGTGGTAGGGCTTTCCGCTGTTATACTCCCCGTCGCCTTGATATGGAACGGTACCACTATTCATAAGCTTCTGAGGATCACCTTGATAATGTTTAAAGTGATCACAATATAGTGGTTTCTTGAATTTATTTTAAGGCCTTTAGGCAACTATGGCTCAGGACGTATGGATGATGATGGGATGAATTGGTGGAATGGAGAAAGTGGGAGGAAACGGGAGTACCTCGAGAAAACCCACGCACCAAAGGATACGGTGTTTGTCCACCGCAAAGCCCACATGGCATGAGCAGGGATCGATCCGACGACCCCTAGCACCAGAGGTGAGCGCTCTACCAACTGAGCCACCGTGGCCCCTATAGTGGTTTCTTCTTCTGTTTGCTTCGTTAAGCAAGCGGATTAGTATAACTGAACTCTAAATATTTGACGATCCCAAAATATTTTCTGTTCCACTGTGGGCAGAATCCATCTTCTAGATTGATGAGTGACCAGCTTCCCCAAACTCTGGACTGATCTTACAAACCAAACTGACTGGTGTGTGTGTGTGTATCAGAAAGTGATAGGATGGGGGAAATTATGGTGGAAAATTAAACATTAACACCGTTAGTTCCCCAATATCACCGCTAAGTATCCGAACTCCCCCGGGTATCGAAAATACATTTACAAGAATAATTTAAAAGTCTTATTATTTCTTGAAGTATTTCAATACCTCCGAGTATCAAACAGCATTTCCATAGGACTAGAAAGCTGAAGTTCACCATGAAGATTCATGGGCAGGTTGGAATTGTAGGAAAAAAAAATAAAAAAGCAACTACACTTTAAACTGTCCTAATAACGTCTCTAATCTCCGGTTATCGAAAATACATTTCCGTTGGGCTAGAAAACTGAAATTCAGCATGAAGATTTATGAGCAGATTTAAGTATACGACATTTTTTTTTAAAATGCAAGTACCCCATTAACACCTCCCAGGGTTGTTATTCGAGGTATGTTCGAACTGTTCCTATGAACAGGGCAGAAAAATTTGAGGGCGACAACCATTTCGGGCGCGAGTGTATCGAAAATGGGTAGCACGTGTTAAATTACGATTTATGAGGGCGCACTAAAAATTTGGAACACAGCACCGATTGACTTTGAGCCGGCTCTGACACCTCGTATACCCGGGTATTGAAAATGCACTTTCCATTGGGCTAGAATATGAAGTTTTAACATGATGATTGTAGCTACTCATTTTCGCTTGGTCTCAACATATCTTACGTTCTCACCCTTTTTTGTGTGTTTCTTTTTTGTTCGTGCTTTGCCGGCGATGTTTTTTCGTCTTCGGCTTTCTTCAAAGAGTTTTATTTGTCCAGATGACAATGAAGGTTAGCCACACAGAACATTCCTTTCATTGTTGTTTGGTGGGATTTTATCTTTATTGTTTCTTCATTTTATTATTGAATATTTCCTTGCATATTTTATTACATTATTTTTTCAACACTTCTTCTTTCGTTAAAAAGAATTCAAAAACAAAAAAGACCTGATTGTTGATTTATTTTCGTTGAAATTCAGGTGGTTAAGCAACTCCTCCTTTCCGTTCTTCCTTCTGTTTTGATTCTCTTCTCCCATTGTATGAGGCCATTCAGTAGTTAAAACATGGTCGTCGAGTAGGAAAGGCTGATCAAAGTTACGCTACCTCCGAAAGTTATATAAGAGCCATATTATAATGAAGCTAATGTCTGGAAATTTATTAATATATAGAGCAGCATCGACTGGTAAATAATAACAACGTTTGGCAAGCTGTTTCTTCATATCTCTTATAAAAGTAGCTGCGAATCGAATGCTGCAGTTTGGCGTCTTACATCTTCCATATTGGCCTTGAACGGGAGCGGACGAGACGAAGCATTTTTATGGCAGTTTTTTTATGTGAAGTGGTGTTTATCAGTGAGTGAGGTAATTTGTTGCCATATATGAGCTGCACAATGGTTTTTCCTAGTTTTTCTGAAATAATGAAAAATATAATTTCAGTGTGGTTTGATACTCCCCTTTTCTGTGTGTGTGCGCGCAAGGAATTCAGTGGTTTCTTCAATATGAAATTGGTGTGGTTATTGTGTGAAGTGATGTTCACCGTAAGTATGTCTGCTTAATTTGATAGGCATCGGGGGTCGGTTATCTAAAGTCAGGTATGTATGTTTAATGTCTTGAAATTCCTCTTTCTCTCCCAGGAACCCAAGTCTGTTTCACCTACATTTAGATAGGTAAATTTCAGCCCAGTAGAATTTGATTGTTGATACCACCTTTCAGAATATACGTTATTTTTCCACTCAGCATTTTCGAAAACTGGTATGTTTTAAGTTACACGAAATTTCTACATGTCCGTTTTGTCAGACGTAAGATTTAACGATTCTCTATGTTTTGTTTCGGTAAACAGCAAAGTTTAAAGCTTCCTCGTTGCGCCTGCACTCGTGAGTCATTTCTGTTTATAGAAATTCGTATTGCAAATGAATACCTAACCAAACCATAATATAGCAAGATTGTATTATCAGAACGGAGGTTAGGTTGTATGAAGTTTGAAAATGGAATCCAATACGAAATGTTTTAGCAACGTTTTGAAAATATCAAACTAAATTGTTGCGCAGTAGCTACATTGTAAATCAAAGTCTTTTAGTTGGTTGAAATTTTATTCTGCAATAATTGTAGAAATTTTGATTTAACTGGGCTGGAGTATAGAATGTCTACCACATTTTGGAATGTAAAAGTATCTTATTCATCTTGGAAAATAAGTATGTAAAATGTTATCACTGTTCTTAGGCACACTAAATTACACTTTTGTTATATGAAATTGACAGCATCTTCAATTCTCATTTTGATGTTCGAGATTCTCTTCGAAAACGTATTTTCTTTTCAAGGAAATTCAGCAATCAGACTTGTGCCTTGCGTTTGTCATTTTTAAGTAAAAATAAATTACATGTTTACCAGACATTTCTTGTGTCAAGTGTTCATTATGATGTAGGTAGATTACTATAACTATGGTATTTCTGGAAAGGTTCCCGACCTTTCGCTATTTCAGTCCGCGAAGTTTTAATTTATTTATATATTGGAAAGTAAGATGAAGTTAAAATTTGATATTTGACAAAATGCTTCAGCAGTGTTTAAAGAGTAGTCAAATTAGCTCAGTGCATCCAAATTTCCATGTTTAATATTAACTAGTGCGCGGCTGTGTTGAGCTTTGTACTATTTTAAGGACCTAGTTGCGTTAGGTCACTAACATTGCATTTTGTGTTTTGCTTTCTTGCGGGGTGTTTTCGACTGCGTTCACCCTTTTTGGGGATGCTTTTCTTCGTGTTATAGCTTTCTGTTTTTGCCAACTTTCTGCGTTTGGGCACTTCTTTCGGACTTCTTACATGCATGCTTCGTGGTCTAGTCTAGTGTGTATTTTGTCTTGATGTGGCTGAAGCAGGGTGCTGATGGGTAGGAACCCTCTCTGTCTTCAGATCTGATAGCGGTTTTTCTTTTGTTTTGTGCCCTCTCCTGTGGCGTAATGTCGGCTTGTTTCTAGCGTAGGTTTGACCACGTTGAATTGGGTAAGACCCTTCTTTGCAACAGGGTACCGCGGGCCCCTGGTTTGCTGATGAGTATATCTAGTTTCGTTGGAGCAGTCTTTGGGACATTACATTAAATAATATTAAAAAGTAGTTACACTGTTAGTTATCCCTAATAAAACGATTAAGTACTTCGACGACACCGTCTTGAATCGCAATTCCTGAATATCAAAAATGCACTTTTAGTTGGGCTAGAAACACAAAACTCGACGAAAAGATTCGTAGATAGGTTAGAATCACAGGAAAATTATATATATAATAACACTGTTAAATACTCACAGATAGCATCGTTAAGTAACTCAATATGCTCCGGGTTTCAAAAATTGGACTTTCCTTTGCTGTAGTGAGTTGACAATTTTCATGAAAATTCGCTTGCAGGTTTAAATTACATGGAAACAAAAATCAGTGACGTTGATTACCCCAATATTCTCAGCTATACAAATTGCACTTCCTGTTAGGCCAGAAACCTAAAATTCGGCATAAAGATTCAGAGACAGGTAGGAAATACAGGAAAAGCTTATCAAGGCGATTTCAAGTTCCCGAATAAAATCGTTAAGTATCCCCGTTTATCAAACGTGCACTTGTAATTGGTCTAGAAGGCTAAAATTCTCTTGTGCCGTTTGGTGTTTTAAAAATATCAAAATACTCTGTTCCGTGCCTGAAAAATTACAATTTGCAGTTATACCGTTAAGTAGTATACGCCAATGAGAAAACCTAACCTCGAAAATCAGGAATGTACTTCCAGTTGGGCAAAACGAAGTTCAACAAGAATTTTCTACAACAGGTCAGAGATAATTAAGAAGAGAAATAATTTAAAATAATCTTCACTACTTCAAAGAAAAAAAAATCCACGTAAACATGAATTGAAATAACTATAGGCACGTCGCTTAAGTGTTATTTTAGTTTTTATGATGATGATAGCCATACTTAAATCATAAGTACTTGTACGAAAACGCCTGGTGGAAACAGGCTTACAAGCTAGGTTATATATAAGAAGTCTTCCATAATGCTCTTTGCTTTTCATACAAGGCTTAACTCTTCTTTCAAAGAATTATTTTGTGTATAATTCTTTTTAGAGGAGATATAGACTTCTTGAAATCTTTCATTCAGATTGTTTTAACTCCTGGCGGTTATGTAGAAAAATACGGAAACATTGTATCGAACAATTACATTTGAACATTGTTTGGAAAGAAATAATTGTAAGATGTTAAAATTTTGAAAACAATGGTTTGTTTCTAAGTAAAGCAACACTTACTCGTAATTTAAAATATTACATCACAGCAGATAGGTCTAAGCGGCCTTTAAGATGGATATTTCTTTCGTTTAAATTGACATACTCAAACTATGGAGGTAATACAATTTATATACTTAAAAATATAAACAAAAATACGTAAACTATTACTATATTCTCGACTAATACCAGTGAATTCTAATTTACCATATTGGAGTGCTCGATTGCGTTACAAATCAAGTTAGTATGAAGCTAGATACAAGAAAGAAACGTCCTCTTCTAGTTTAAACCAAAGAGGACCAAACATTCAGTTCTTTACTCTTTTTCTTGTTGTGTGTCCAGTTATATATTTTTTTAAAATTCCTGAGTATAACGTGAATATTAGTTAGAGGATGTGCTATTATATGCCCAATCTCATATGTGTATAATCCAAGAATTAAAACATAAATTAAGAACAAGTCCTACAGCGATAACAACCGTTGCTCCATTTTGAATTAAATCGGAAATAGAGAAAGAAGGTAAAATGTTAGCTCTTTCGTCGTTTTTGATAATAATCGAGCATTCCAGGATCGTTAAATGTAGCTTAACATTTAATATTCATTATCTTGTATTCTTGGCGTAGTAGTTACGGCAAACTTCCGCTAGATGGTAATTACTAGAGAACAAATACTGTATAAGCCTCAAGGAAGACCACATGCTATTTTCGTTACATCCAGCGAATAACTTATTTCCGTGCTTTCTGTAGTAGAAACTGTATTTAATAGGGGAAGTATTTTGCATAATTTATATGTTCAGAAGGCACAGTAAAATTTTCGCAAAGGAGTTACTTCGATCCTTTTTCTACAAAATATAACATTACGAAATTTGTCTATTGTTCTTCACAATGAAGTTAAAACTGAAGTCGGCAAATATAGAGAACTTAACTATAGAAAAATTTATATCCAACCTTTTTGACTCATATAGTCTCAACCCTCAATATTTTTTAAACATGATCAAGAGAAGACGTAACAGGAAATCTAAGGACAAATACTTTCAGAATAAAATATTTAATATTGAGATCACCTCAAGAGATATTCTACTATATAGTGAACATGTTTTCGGCAGTGTTAATGATATTCAAACAGAAGAAATCCAAACTTCAAATTTAATTAAACAATTTATGTCACATTATGAGGATATCACCTTGAAGACAGAAATGATGAACATAAAGGTAATATAGATATTTTACTACAAGACATTACAGCTAAAGAAATTCTTCACCTTCTAAAGAAAAATGAAAAAATACTTCTCCTGGACCTGATGATATACCATACTTACTGTTATTAAACTCTCCTAAATCGTTACTTTGCATTCTGGCTGCACTCTACAATTCGACGCTCAAGACTGGATTTGTTCCCATTCATTGGAAGAAAGCATTCCCTATACTAATACCGAAACATAACAAAAGTTCTGCAAATTCAGATAACTATCGTCCTATAACCTTGACAAACACAATTCCAAAAATCTGCTAAACAATCGTATCCCATACACTGTCTGAGTATTTGGAGGAAACTGACCAACTTTCTCCAAATCAAGCAGGATTCAGAAGCAAAATTTCTACCATCGATCAACTACTTAGGTTAACCACAGACATTCAATGTGCATTAAATACAAGATACAGAGCCGCTTCCATATTAATGGATTCGACTAGTGCTTTCAATACCGACTGGAATGATGGCCTTCTTTTCAAATTACACAGACTTCAATTACCCACTACATATATTAGATGGATAGCTTTTTTTTTTAAATATAGGATTCCTCAAATCAAAATAAATTCAGACCTTAGTAAAGATATTCACATTAAAAGAAGAGTATCTCAAGGAGCTGCAGAGAACCAGAGAAGAATGATGACTTTTATGCATGAAGTATCGAGCAGTTCTGCTCATGGCTTCTATTTGGTTGTATGACGTATGAATAAAAGCGTACGTGAAGTGTACAGGCCGCAACTGTCGCAGGCCTGTGTGTGCACTTGAAGTGGATGTTGATTTCTTAAATTAGACCAAGTAAAGATGACGGTGGTAGTTCCTTGTTGTTTTCAAAGTTGACGATTTTCTTGCATTGTAGGGGAGAAAGGAGATGTTGTAGTCTTCTGATGGCCGGTGAAGTTGAATCACAGTAGATGTTAGTTAGTTACTGCATTGTAAAGTTATTTCTGACTTACAGTAATGTAGTTATTTATTTAACATTGAGTTGCAGGATGTTGGTAACAATTTCGATGAGAGTGATGATGATCACTTGAGTCCCATTCTTTATTTAATATATGTCAATGACACTCCACTTCGATAGATAACTGTATAAAATTAGGCCTATTCACAGCCGATACTGCCTACTGGTCCATTTCCAAATCCTCTAAAGATGTTATCCGTAATCTAGAAACAATCACTAAAGAATTTGTCCATTGGTGTAATACATGGCTTCTAACTTTAAAGGAGAACAAAGACTCAAAACTTATACTCGTATACTCATGAGGACGTAATACTGCTCGGGACAAAAGTAAATACTTGACCATAAACAATACTAGGATTGAACCTACCAAATTCATTAAATATTTAGGAGTTACCTTAGATAAAAGGATGACATTCAAGAAACATATTCTTAACTTACGTAAACAAGATCTGCAAACACACTCCTTATTAAGAGCAATCTTCCTCAATGATAATCTTTCCGTCAAAAAAAAAAAATGCACCTATATACATCAATAATCATTTCATATGGACACCAACTTTTCAATTCTGCTACAAATGTAGCTTCTCTTGTGAAATTACTACTACTACTACTACTACTACTACTACTACTACTACTACTACTACCACCACCACCACCACCACTACTACTACTACTACTACTACTACTACTAATAATAATAATCCGTATTAGTGCCACCAGAAATTAATAATATTGCTGCCTGTTTCACTCTTCGCGACCTTCATTTCTATACTCGAAGCAATTTGTCCCGTCTCGTCTTTAAACGTTTGCAAGCCTACTGGAAAGATCAGCATCGTCCACACAATTAACAGACACGCAGTCATTCATCAGACCGCTTCTTAGAACAACAAAATTATAAGATGCTTCAAAGAGGTAGAGGTTTTTCACAGAAATTGTACATCACACCATCGAAGCTAAGGATTAATATTTGATTGGAATACAAACTTACGTTACCAGAAGACTTTACATGAAGATTTCAACGAAATATTAGTTAAATTAAAATTAACACTTATTTCTACTCTAGTTCAAAATATGATGAGAGTTTTGCCTTAAAATAAATGAGTTAAGAACACTAAACGGACATCTTAAGTCCGCAATCTATAATATTTTAGGTTTAATATATTTTAAAATATTTAAATTGTTATCTATAACATTTTAACAACGTTTCCTTTACTTAAAGTTGATGTAACTAACTAACTCTATGGCTTATGGAACTCGCAAGTTCATCGCCGCAGTAACAAACGTTCGCCATTGGATTCTATCCTGGGCAACATGAAGCCAGTTTTTATCACGCACACTTACTTCTCAAAGATCTCTTTTTATATTGTCCTCCTAACGACAACTCGGTCTTCCCAATGGTCTCCTTTTATCCGGCCTTCCAAACATAATAGAATATAATCTTCGTTTTTTTCCATCCGAGCTACATGGCCTGCCCAAATTAGTCGTCGCGATTTCATTAATTATTCTTACAAAATCTGGTGAATCGTACAGTTCGAGGAGTTCTTCATTATGCAGTCTTCTTCATTCTCCAGTCATCTCATCCCGTTTCGGCCCGTATATCTTTCTCAAAACCTTATTTTCAAACACACATAATTTATGTTTATCTGCTAGGGGCGTACTCCAACTTTCGCAACCGTAAAGTATTACCGGCAGAATAACAGTTCTGTATATTTTCAATTTAAATTTCCTTGATATTAATCACGAGGTAAGGAACTGCTGGGTTAAATAGAAACTCTCGTTGTCCCATACAAAGCGACCTTTTATTTCTTCAGTGACCTCAGTTTTGCTTGTTACGTATGCTCCCAAGTATTTACATTTGTTAACTTTCTCCATGACCTCATCCTTAATTCCAACGATTTTATTTACGTTATTCCCTGTATTTCGGCTTATCATGTATTTTGTTTTATCAGTGTTTATCTGTAGACCTATCTCTTCGCACGCTTCTACTAAGACATCAGTGTTGCTTTGTATAGCATCTATATCGTCCCCTATTAAATCTACATCATCCGCATATACGTACAGTTGATTCAAAACATTCAATGATAGTCCATTTTTTCCCCTTTAATTTTTAAAGTAGATGTAAACTACAAAAAAGCATTTTCTTGTAGAATATCGTGGAAATCATATGTAAAATGGCCTATGAGATATACACCACCTATTGTGAAATGCGTGAATAAGAGGACCAAGTGTAGCTATAAACAAAGTAACATGATGCTACTGCAAACTTTTGAGGTAAGTATATCCACTTACTCCAGTGCATACAAACATATCATTTGGTTATTGTGTAAACTCCATTACTAGAAGAATGACTTCTTTATATGAAGTAAACTTGTGTACAACTTCAGGTTATAAGATTTTCTCTGCTTTTACATAATCTCATGATCATCTTGTAGCTCTTAAAAGTTCTTTCAGGATTAGAGCCTCAATACATTGTTTCTCATCTAAATAATTTGGTTGGGTTTGGGTAAACATTCACTTCATTTTAGAACATGTGTATGTTGATATTTGAGTGCTCTTGCTGTCCTGTTTTCCTTTGTAAAAGTTGTGAATCTTTAATGTAATATTGAGTAATATTTGAATTTATTTTAAGGTATTTTGCCAGAATATTGAGTAATATCTGATGGTACAGAGTTATTTTATAAGTGAGTTCAAAGCATCGAGATAATAAACTGCGATAGTACATATACTCGTATGATACTAAAATTTTCTGGTGATAAACGGTGCTTATATCCACTGCAAAGTTTGCTGTGTTGTCGATAACATATTGTTTCTCACAAGGCGTAACGTTAGTTATTTTCCGTCTCGCTAAATGTTTTAAAATGATTTGCAAACGTTGACTCTACCAACAAATTCAACAGAGTAATTTGATAAAATTTCATCGATCAGTAGCTTTAAAACTATTTTTACATTTTATATAGTCAAAGTTTGGTATGTGTGAAGAGTAGTATCAACAGTGTGATATTGTAAATCTTACTCAAGAACTTAGGTCATGGTTCGTTTGAAGTTGTGCCTTGGTCCGTACCTCCTTGAATCCTTGAGATCTTAATGTTGATACCCTATGTTTTGAGTAGGTTGTATTCATGAGTTATTTGTTTGTTTGTACCCTGGTTCTTTCACCTGTCGCAGGCAATGAGTGTTGAATTCCGTAGTACCGTGAAACTTCTTAATTTCTCAGATTCATTACGCTGTTTCAATGTTTGTTTTGGTGTCGATGGCATGTCTTAGGAGTGCCTATCAGAATTTTGTATGCAGGTGTGTTAGGGTGGATGTACTTTCTTTTCTAAAGTTCAAAATCTTCTAATATTTGAAAAGTCCTTGTAATGATACATTCTGGATTCCTTTGTATGATTTCCAATTTTGCTATGTGGTTAATTGTTGGATTGTGAAGCGTTAAAGTGAAATGGATAATTATTTTTGAAACATATACGCGTCACTGGCCAGTTAATGCTGTGCACTTAAGAATAGTGTCTATGGAGTTGATATTTTCTGCGTTGACTGTTGCTTTGTTTCTGTGATGTTTGAAGACAAAACAAGAGAAGATATAGGACCAATCCCAAGTATTCTACGATGTATTTAGGCATTCTTCAATGAGCAAAAGCATCTTGTACTCTTCTCATCGTATGTATGACAGCTACCTTTGGTCTCTAGCGGCCTACCTACTCTCAATATGCGTGTAATTGGTCTTACGCATAACTGTAGCAAAGGTGTAGACGAAGAATTGCTGCACAGAAGGCAGCAATATAACCTAAATTGAAAATCTTAAGTCAAAGATAATTTTAAATAGCCATGTATTTCACATAAAGCATTCTGCTAAATTCTCTTACAAAAATAAGAAGTGAATCAGAAGGAAGTTCAATTATATCACGGTTACCGTCATTTTCAGTTAGTTTGGCGACGTCATCTATATTAAAATCTATATACAGTGTTACTGTTCAGGTGTTCGCGGTGACATTTACCGCTAGAACACGGGACCTGATTGGTACCGTTAATGTGAAATATAGGAAATGTGATTTTAATATCTTAATGTATTTCATTAAGATAAAGTACGTACCAATCATCTTAATGTATTTCCCAGTACACAGTTTGGGTTTGTAAAGAAGCTCCGTTTAACATTTTGTTTTAATTAGCAAAAATTATTAGTGTTTCATGTTCATTTTTTCACTAAAAGGTGAATTCATAATTTTCATTACGGAAACTCTTACGTTGTATTAAGAAGTAGCAAAATATCACAGTTATGAATTAAATTGTACAATTAATTTTAGTTTACAATTGAAGGTCAAATAATGCGCTCAGTGTACAATTCTAAGTTCACTGACTTTTAAAGCCTTCCCCCAAACAGTTAAAATATTTAAGTTTGAAGTTACATTTCCAACGACCTGATGACATGAATTCCATGACATTCACTAAGAACAGCTTGTGTCTGCTTGCTGCAGAAGATTCATAAAACGCTTCAAACAAATATCAAGCTCTCTGTTATCTATTATTTGGTAAATAAATTTGCAATGAAAAGTTACTTTCTCATACTTGTAAACTTTATCCTTGTGTTAATCTAATTGTTTCTGAGATGGCCTGCAAATTTCAAGTTACTCTTTAGGTGTCATCTGTTAGCAGTTGTTCTCGTATCAATCGATTAGAGATACCCTTGAATCCTTTAACTTGAGATTTGGTAGTGTTATAAAATATCTTATTACTAGTAAACAATGGTAATTTGGTGTTGCTAGGGTAATTACTAAGTAAGCAGTGATGTTTTGAAAATGGTCATTTAGCTCTTGTTCGGTATTTTTTAGTGTCTCGTGTAAAGCTACTTAACACCGCACGTCGGGTCGGCTTGGAACTTGGCTGCCTGCACTGCGGCACGCTGATGTTTTATTTGACTGCTGACTATTTGCTGAAGTTGAATGATGTGGAGAATTGAATGTTCTTCTAGCCTTGAAGTTTTGAAAGGTAGTACAGCCGCGGGAGTTTTCGGGATGGTCTTTTCGACAATTCACGCACTTGACTGGGTCTTCTTGTGTCTTCTTTTCGCAAGTGCGAGTCAGGTGATTATCGGCGCATTTCAAACATCGGAGATCCAGGAAGGAGGTCATTAGGCTGTGGCCAATGCGCTGATATTTGAAACATTGGACTATATCGATCTCGGTAAGGTTCAGTGGATATGTGGTAATGAGAGAGATATTGTAAATTATATATTTCTTGTGGTTGGAAAAGGCGTTTTAGTATGACTAGAGACAGCGGGAAGAGAACCTTTTCGTGCGTTGTCTTGTCTTTGCTGTGTAGTTGGACCACAGATATCACTGGAAATTTGAGATTTAAGAGCTATATCGTCTGAAGGGGTGTCGTGTGGCAGTTTTTTGATGACTACTTTCAAGGACTTATCGCCTTTAGCAACATCAGTTGCATACTGAATTTTTGTCTGAGAACAATATGTGATGATTTCGTGAAAAATCGGCTTTATTTTGAAGTTGAAATCTGATATATTCACGTCTATTATGGATTTTGGGCTGTACTTGACAGGCGTTTGCTATAGTTCTGGTAAAACTGCTTTTGGTTTCTATGTTATCAATATAGATTTCTGGAGGTTTGCCAATAGGTGAATTTGGACGATTCTCTTGTTGTTTTCTCATTGTTTGATCTTGAATATCAGTTGTGATTTGTTGTGAGTTTTGAGCTGTGTCCACACCTGTAGCCATAGTAGAATCATCTGGTGTAACTGACATACTGTAAAATACTGTTTGCTTCTCACTAGGTTCGATATCACTTGATTCCTTTAAACTGTTATTTTCAATTAAAATGTTGTTGAGTGAGGTTGGTTTTCTTTCGAAATAACAATTTTCCTGATCGATACTTTTTTTAAAATTTTCTACCTCCTCAGTTATCCTTTGTACTTGTGTGCACAGCTTATTCAAAGGACTACATGTTATTGGGTTAGCATGTTGTTGGTGTTTTTACTTCCCTTGTTATATAATTTCTAGATATATTTCCACTACTTTTAGTTCTTTTCATTGGTCTATCAGTGAAGTGTAATCTTTTGCGCCAATGCCCGAACAGTTGGTCCATGCCTTGTCCTCCTAGTCCTAGTATGACGTTATGTATGTTTGGTCGGTAATCCATCAATCTATAAAATACTGAGTTGATTATAAACACATGATGTAGTGATTGATCCAACCAACTGTTATTCAGAATTATTTATGGCAAACAAGGTTTTTGGGGAATCAATTGCTGTAACTGTTAGACCAAGAATATTCACTGTTTTCATTATATTGATTTCTGAAGCAGATTATACTAAATGATTTGTTCTGGATGTATAATCGTGCCATAGCTGCTGGTGAGATTTGAGGAGAGAGTGACGAGATTCTAGACTAAGTAGCCAGGCGTCATTAATACCGAAACCTGACTCATTTGTAGTGCCATGAGATTGAGATATTACTGGTTCGGAATCTATGAGTCGAATTGATTTTTTTAACTTTTGTTTTCGTTTCCATTTTTGTACTTGCTAACAGCACTTCTTAAAGACATCTTTGGCATGGCATTGGTCACAGTTCTAATTATATGTAGGGCAACGACCTTTGGGGTGCGAAGATGCACAATAGTAACATCTGCTTATTAATGGAATATTACTGGTTTTCCACTCACAGTTGCATTGATGTTCTACTTTGAAACAATTTTACTCATTGCACGCGGTGATAGATCCGACCGACCCAATCTGTGCGATAACTTGGCACTATCTTTCTCTTTTCAAAGTCCAAATTATCCACTGCATTAAGTTCCTTACGTATTGTCATATCTCTTACTCCTAGGATCAATTGATTAACTAGTGCTTAATTTAAAAGTCTCCGTATTGACACTTACTCGCTTGCAGTTTTAATCCCTCAATATATTCCGCGACTGATTGTCCAAACGCTTGCATAAGAGTATGAAAATGGAACCTTTATATTCTGTGATTCCGTGGTTCTTCAGATATCTTAATTAAGCCTGCTTCAATTTGATCATACGACATTTCAGACGTTTTTAGGTGTGAAATGAATTTTAAGTTCTTCAAAGGTTTCATTATCAATTGATGTCAGTAACAGATTGGTCTTCTTCTCATTCGTAAGATCTAACACCTTACAATGGAAATATAATCGTTCATTATATAGCAAAATTTTATCACGATGAGAATCGAAAGTATTAGACAACACACTAGACGTATACATGGTGAACAAATCAATATGTAAACATGAACTCCACAAAGTAAGTTTTCAAGAAGTATAAGTTCGAATCACTGAATCTGAATTGGTAATCATAAACAGTACTTTTGCTAATATGCACGAGTTCGAATCGCTCAATCCGAGATCGCCACTTTGTTAGTAGAAAGAAGGTATACATTAAAACAAACCTGTGTAATTATTTCTATAGCAATGTAAGAATATTATTCATTGGAACTCCAGAATATCCTATTAGGCAATAGTAAAGATCCAGAACACATAGGATTAACGAAGTGACCGATTAGTTAGATTATTGTTCAAATCTGTAGAACGAGGTGGTATCTAAAAAGCATCCCGTACACAAAGCTTTACAAGTTAAACTTAAAAGAACAATCATTTAAACTAATCATTTATATTTCATATGTTGTTTTAATATTCCCTGAGGTAACATGTACACTATGGTTCAACAATAGGTGTCTTCTTATTTACATTGTAGGTCTCAGGACACATTGGAAGAACTTTCATACAACACAGAAAGAAATAGTATATTTTAATAAAAATTCATATTACCTTTCAGTGGAAGGTTGCTTCTCATATCTATCATTGTCCAAGACATATAAAGCATAATACTGACCACAAGTGTACGTAGTTAATCCTGGTTAACGACAATGTAGAACTCCATCCCAAATCGAAGTTAGACTTTCATTTCATACATTTTGGAAGAAACTAAAAAAAGATATCTCACTATATAAAGATAAAGATTTATTGGGTTTGTCATCTTTAACTATTTCAATCAATGATTAGCCAAAGTTATTATGCTAATAAAATAACTCATTGTTACAAACTTCAAATCTGATCCCTTACAGAATAGGTTCTTGAGAGTAGTGCTGATTTGTTGTCCGTATTTCTTCATGTGCTGTTGATGATGGTGCTTTCTTCGATCTTCGGTCTTTCAGGCCTAGTAGAGAACATAGGAGAGCTGTACTTTGGGTTGACAAGTACACACAAGTTCGCTGGGGCGAGGAAAACCAAGGCCAGAGCGTCTCGCCTAGCAGCATCGGTGTCCCTGACCTGAATCTACTGATTCTTTGACATCTGGATTCACTCCTATTTGACCACAAAGAGCATCGGAGATCGTCTAGGAGGTTGTCGGATTGGCTGGTTGTCTTGCTCCTGCGGATTGACTTGTTTCCCTAAAAGATCGAAACTGAATTTGTTTGTTATGATATTTGCATACTCAGGTTTCGCGATTGCAGGAATTTTCCATTTCTTGTAGGGATGATTCCCATTAAGGCTTCTCGTGAGATGTACTTTTGACATTGTTGTAACATGATCTTAGGAGTCTCGAGGTTGGAAAGCAGGAAGGAATGCGTTGATGTAGTACAGCTGCCTGTTGAAATGAAAAGTGATCACTTCCATCCATAGAATGTACAGAATCAAAATCTGAGTTGCTGATAGCATGTTGGTTCTTCTGTGGCGGTGAGTTGAAACTACCTGGTCTTCAAGAAACTGGAGAACGAGATCAGAAGCTTGAAGGCGATGAAAGATTTTCCGTTAAGAGTATATTTTGATTTGCAAGAACTGTGAACTGGGATTAGGTTGGCTTGGTGACAACAGGTGGAAGGTTACGTTTACATTTGATCTCGTTGTTCGGTATGATGGAATGATGATCAATCTCTGTGCCATGACTGGATGAGATATCTCAGGCTAACTCGTGCCCTCCAGCACTGAGGAATATTTTCAGTTCAATTGTGGCCGTACATGTATATTTATTTCATGTACGTCTGCTATAGAGGGTCGTCGGTAATACATTAACACATCGCAGATACGCTAGGTTGAAGTTATGAGTACATATTAAGATTCTCAATTTATATATGCTAGTTCTGTCTGCATTGTAATAAATGGTGAATTAAAATGTTTAAATAATAAAATGCGTAGCTATTTTCACGATGAAATTATGTCGAATTAAAAAGCAACTATTACAAACAGAATTGCACTCTCAAGCAGAATTAAAAATCCCTATCTATTTACATTGTTTTAAATATTCAGGAATAACACAAACTGTGGGGCCATCTCTTGATGATATGAGTAACTTCAATACATATTTCAGCACTTACATTTGCAATTAATATAATTAATAAATGTCTTTTCTTCGTAAAATAACTCTTTTATACAATATTTTTGTTATTATATATCTGTTTACAATTGTTAAATATAATTCCAGCTTTTTCTCTAGTATTTTCGTTCTCGATAACTGACTTAAGTTCCATTTCCAGTTTATGGCCATTTGTGTTTTAAACTGTATTTATGTTAACAAAGTATTTCATTTTCACTTAAGTAAAATAACACAACACAGACAGAAACCCAAACGAAACATTGATACATAGTTAAGGCGAACACAGTTAAGACCTATTACATATTGTGTTGCTGTTATTTACTCTTCGAATGTAATCCTGTTGGATGATACTTGAAACTTTAATCAGACAGGATCAACAGTCATTGAAAAGGGGTACATTAAATCTCTGAAAGGAGATGTACTTTTGTAAAAAATAAAAAGAATGAAACTTAATATAGTAAAAATACATTCTCGCCCATTGGCTGGACAAGCTTTTGTTTGCGGACTGTGAAAACTTGGTATCGCTACAAGAGGAAAGTTGATTGCCATGAACATGCAAATCTTTCTGTAAGGGTTTCAATCGTCATTATTCTTCATTATCAGTTCAGGAAGACAAAGAAAATGTTGTGTTCACATATTTTCTTTTAAAGTTTCACATATTAATGCACCAGTTAGAGTTCAGAATATTATATTTTGTAATAAATATCCAATAACATTTGGCCTTAAAATACAGAGAAAGCCATGTTTCAGCAGTTTCTTGCGTTTTAAAATACAAAATAAATTATGTTTTTATTACGTTTAAAATTTAATGTACATATAGCCCAAGGGCGTCGGCAGGGACAGGGCAAGGGGGCAAGTGCCACCCCCTTGGATTTAAGATTTTATACTGTTCTATTTTCATATATTTGGTATATGTTTTTATGCTTTTCAATGCATGCATTCTATAAGAAGGTATTTGGAATTCTCCCGTTGCATTTCCTCAACCATAATTATTTCAATGTATGTAATCACAAATACGCCAATTTATACCCACCAAACATACTATGTGTAAACATCGAAAGTAAAACCACGAATGTTGTTATAGTACTACTATGTAAGTTTTATTTCTTTGTAGTGTGGAAGGGTCCTATCCATTAAAACCTTCCACTAATAAATGCACAATATTCTCTGTTCGTATCAGAAGTAGAAAATTGAACAAAAGAACTAATGATAGCGAACTATGAGTTAGAACCGCTTTTTCATAACTCATAAATTATTTCTATTTTTGCAGCAATAATAAAAATTATTGCTGGCGAAAGAGAACACAATAATTAATTTCAAAAATATCTTAAATAGCCAACGAATCGATGTCAACAGTAAGTTATCAACTCCTTTTATCGCTCTGCAAGAGTTACCTGAAAAAGAGAGCTTCGGACTACTCCATGTAAACAAAATCAACCATATCTCAATAAACCTCTTATATAGTAATAGTATGGAGTTCTTATAGCTAAGCAAGTGAGCACACTAGAACACTATAGAAGTATATTTCGATATTGATTTTATTAAATAAAATCTTTCCTCTTTTTTTTCTAAATCAAAGTCAAATATAATGCATATATAAATGATGTAATGCTGGATAACGCAAGGAAGAAAACTTATTATCTTTATTTCAAACAGGAGAAGAACTACTTCGTTCAATTTGGTAATCGTAATCAGTATCGCAAAAGTATAACAACAATGATCAAGGACATCAAATTCTAAACTCATGAGCTATGATTCACTAAGAATCCATTCAACATAGCTCTCAGATACTTATTTCAAATTTTCAAAAATAGCACTAGCAGATCTCAACAGCCATCCACAACAACACTTAGAGTTAGGCATATCTAAACACAAATCATATGACCTACCCCTAAAAATGAATTCACCGTTACGTCATTGCTCTAAAAACAGCTTATTTTTTTTAGAAAACTTCAGAAAATAGTATAGTAGCATGAATACAATAAAAAGCTCAAATTTAAGAAAGATTACTTTCTTACCTGGAGTAGAAAATAACTGAGATATTAATTTTTAACTTCGTTATAGATCACTTATGGTACAGATGAATTCAAATCCTCATCCCTCATATATACATAAAAAATAAATTCACTGATTCATAAAGATAAAACAATTATGGGTCAACCCCATCTTACCATACCATTGAACCTTTAAATTACTTCCTTTGGTTTGAAGATAAAGGATACTACTTTTCAAACACACAATTCCACTATTGGTGTTATTACTGCTTTCATTTATGTGTAGTATATTAATCAATTGATTATAGAATTGAATAGCTCTTTCCTTCCTTGAAGTATAAAACGGACACTTCTTTTTTATGCTTCCAAAAATAAGTCAGCATTAAACTAATTGCACTTGCCACATTTACTACGATCAAAAGCACCATAGTACATTTCACACTTGATCGTGTATGTTAATTATCGTAGATAGTTTGTAACCAGTTTGACTTATTAACTTTTGAATACTTTTCACAAAAAACAATTCCCTTTAACTTTCAAGACGATTCGCATTTCACTTAATGACAAATCTTTCACTAGAAAATATAACGAGTCTTTTCCGTCGATATTTTTCTTGTATCAACACAAGCAGAACTTTATATGTGTCTCTCTTGACGACATTTAAGAAAAACCTTTCACTCAAACTTAAACGAGCTTCTTTCGACAATATAATATCTTTTCTATCACAATAACTTCGACGTGTCTCTTCCGACGGGATTTAAGAAACTATGTTTTCCACTAGCAAACTTTAAACCATGCCTCCTTCGACGGTATTTAAGAAACCCTCAACACCGAGGTTTCAACACCTCCCGTGTTCCTTCCGGCTGACCTTGTCAACTTCCCTCCTCCAATCAGGAGAAGGCGTGTGGCATGCTTCAAGGAAAGTAAGAGCACTTCTATATACATGGAAAGGACACTACGGCAGACGCCATTTTGTGTCCCACAATTTTTTTTAAAATTTTAGGTTCCCACACTACATCTTCTGAACGTACTCTGTTTTATGAAGTTGAAGCAGTTTCTGTTGAAAGTCAATAAAAAAGAAGTATCTCTCGCTTTCACACACACACACACACGCGAGCATTTATATACACAATTTAGAAAGCACGAGTAAGCAAATCGTAAGATACACGTTCTTAAAAAATAATTTTAATTTTTAAAAATACCGAACAAATCAAGACAAACACTAAAGTTTTGAAAAGTGACTTATCTAGCATTAACATTAATGAAATGAACTATTTCATTTTGAAGCTACTTCTTTTAGCTGAGATATGTGAAGGTTACTAGCTTAATCCGGGATAGCACAGGATTTCAAATTTGTCATCAATAATAAATATTTTCAAATTATGCATTACTTCATTTGATAGATCTTGTTAAGAATTATCCATCCATTTTTCTAAAATGCCATTGTTGACTGTGATTTGTCCATTAATTTTTACTATGTTTTTTAGAAAATTGAGCCATATTGCCAAGTTCTCTGAAAGCGAATCTGAATTTGAATTTTGAAAGATCTTTGGATAATTTTGGCTCAAGCCGAATGGATGATGGTCGGAGAACACAGAACAGAAAGTTTACCTAGCAAACCTCTTCTTCGACAGGAATTCTTACACAAATTATCTATTAATGTTTGTTAAAACATGTTATTTCTGTAATCTTTGACATCCAACACAATATTTAATAAAAGTACTATTACTCATCGTTTCAAATTCGTCTGAAATATTGAAAATCCTCTATGTCTGATAGTGATGTTAAACTATCTCGGCGTTTATGACTTCAAATTATCTAATAGTTACTGATCACACCACATTAATTTATATTGCAATGAACACCGAGCTCTAACATGCCAGGTTTTTGATGACCCTGACTATTCAAAGATGTTGGATATGTTTGTGTAGGGCGTTACTGAGAAGTCACTGTTAAAAAAAATGTACTGTGTTCTGAGTTCAGGTTCCATTAAGTTAACTTGAAAATTATGATGATTTCAATTTTATTTTATGTTTGAAATTATTTTTTATCGTTCAGCAAACTATTAGCAAGTTCTCCCCTAGAAAGTGCAAAGAAAATAAGGTTATAGGCAAGTATCTATAGGTGCCTGGGAATGTCCACCTTTCCATAGACGGCGAATTTGGTACACAGCAAATAATTGACTGTGATAATTAAACACTTTTAGGTGTCCTGAGGAGACTACGTTCTTGTTAACATTAAAACCACATCCATTGCCGAAATCAACTACATTTTGCTGTGTTGATTTTACACAAACAAGTGATGACCGCCCTGGGACACCAAAATGTTTTAACGCAGCCATATATAGCTGTATGCTTTCTTGCTTTGCAGTTACAAACAATAGTGCCACTAGAAGGAGAAAACCCTAAGTAACCAGAAAATGATGTTTAATAAAACTGCATGCCCATAAATTAATTTTATCTTAATCTTAAGAAAATAGTAAACTGTAGTCTATTGAACGTTCTGTAATCGTATGTAATAAATAAATGAGTATAACTTGCTCATATAATATATATGATATGATTATATATCATATAATATATGATTATAATGATTATATATTGTTGGTTAGGCAATTTGAGAGAGTTGCTCCGAATTCATTTATTGAAGTCATAATTGAGGAGTTTGTTGGAAGAACAGCTCAACGTGGATTAAGTATTTCTTCTGTTTCGTGGTCTATATTAGCTGTATTATACTTTCACGTATCAGAATATATGAATACTAGCTGATTTACCCGCCAATTGCTTCAGAGTCCAGAGGTTTTCACCCCCTTATCCCCACATCTGCCATGCGTTGAACCGATAAATTAGGACATCGTTGTTAATGAATTGAAAGGATTTTCATATTTGCCCAATCGAAAGTAGCCAACCCGGCAAACTGCACTGTGGTGTGGGTTGCTGAAGCTGGAGGGATATATTTAACAATTATGGTGTATTAATTAATAGAACCGAACCCTTTAGGGGAGTGTCAACCTTTTAATGCGGTAGTCAAGCCTTCTAGGTCCTAAGGAAAATATGTGTTAAATTTCGTTCTAATTCGTCAAGAGGTGTAGAATTGCATAGTGTTCCATCAAATAAACAAAGAAACATCTTGGTATTGAAATATATCACAGTCATATTCAATCCACTACTGGATGATGTCTCTCCCGGAGGGAGGAGTGCTCCCGCGCTGACCAGACGTATTTTGAGAGCAGAGCCGAAGCTCACAACTGCGATCAGCACTGTCTTTTATTCACAATGGTATCAAGATGCTGGGTGGGCATCGTTCCAGACGCTCCCGCTTTGGAAAAAAAATATATTGGGAGAGCCGGGAATCGAACCCAGGACCCCACGATCAAATATGCTAACCACTAGACCTATCTATATAAAAAGGTAAGTGTAAACAAATAACAGTAGGGTGCAAGAGGGTGAAAGAAACAAACGCTGACGCACAAACAATTTTCTTCCGTAGAATTGCTAATAATCCCCAGGTGTGCAGATACTTTGAACGGTGTGAAATACTTTGCAGAGCTTCAGTTTTATTGGCTGTCGACATTGATATCTTTGTAATAGACAAAATATGTGTTACGCGAGAATCCAAGGGGTATAAATGACATTTAAATAGAAAACAATCGACATAACGGCCCCAATTGTATGAAACCTTTTCTTTTATTTATAATTCGAAATATAAGTTACACGTGCTAAGAAACCTTGGACTTTCATATGTCTTTCTACCAAATATGAATATTTTGGGTAACATGCATTTCGGATTATGTATGAAAGCATAGATAGAAATTTTTATCTATTTCAATGTCTGTTACTTATATCACTTGACATCAAGGATCGCGAATCATTTGAAACTTTTCAGTGAATTGAAGATGATATATTAGATTGATCAATTCAATTTCCTGTGGTGGTAAGAGCGGTAGTGATGATGAATAAGTAGCATATTGGCTTTCTCTATTTACAACTGAAGAAATATGTAATTGCCATTATAACTTGGATAAACGGTTTCGCCTGTTTCTTTATGGTCAAAGAAGTAATTGATTGATTCTTGGTGGGTACATATTAAATTTAGTTGTTCGGTACTCATTTTAAACTAAAGGTTCGGTTCTAAAAATCTAATCTCTAAGCGCTACATGGTAATGGTAAACCACAATGGGTTCATCTCTATCTTGGATTCATCTTGCCCATGTGACCTACGAGTAGTAGACTTGCCTCCGGACACTCATTATCATTGTAGGATACCACTGTTATGAATAAAATTATTGCTTTGATTACATCTAGTTTTAATACCTTTTGAACAACAATTGTTAGTGATAACGAATAAGTGTTGTTTTAAACACTTTGCTATTCCTCTGTAGCCTACTGAACATATTTACCAGCATAGTAAGTGCTAATGAGCATAAGAATATAACTGTTGTGATTTAGGATAACTACCAAATTAAAATACCTTTTTAAGTCATGACTAATAGACCTATCTTATTTTCATGCAACTGGAACCACATCAATTCTCCGTTAACCACCATAATCACTACTTTCTGAATTGGGCCTACTATATTTGTCACACCTCTTGCTCAGCTAATAATAGTTCGTCTCCTGCTTCCTTTGGGTGGTATCCAGATTTGTAATGTATTTTTCATCAGGGTAAGAAACTGAAAACAAGTTTATGGACTGCTCCCCCCTTCCCCATCTATGACTGAATGATTAGACATTTTGATTTCTGTACGCGTGATCCTGGGTTCAATTCCGTTGGTAATCAATCGAACTGAGTGGTTCGGAGCTCACTTTAACTAAAGATTTAAGTCCTGTACTTAAATTATTTCAAACTCCTTTAGGACGTTAATAATAATGAAAATAATTCGTAACTATTAGAATTTGACCCCACAATAGGATTAAAATATAAATTATTAATGGGAAATTTTGTAATAATATGTCAAAACAAATATCCATAGTTCTAAATTTTAATATTTTGCTTCGTTTTAACTTTCTTTAAAGATAAAATAAGCAAATCCAATTTAAGGTAAGATTTTGAGATGGAATTGTTATTAATGTCCTAAATGAAATGGTGAACTTCTAATTAGGAGCAGCATAGTTATTAGTAAAGTGCGCTTAGAATCACTCCGCTGAATGGACTGCTACGAGCCTTAAATCCCTGACTATGAACACAGAAAATGAGAATTCGAAGCTCTCAACCAAGGGGAGCCACACATTTTGTGAAACTTTTAAGAACGACATTTAACATTATTTTAAATCTCGTTTAAAGCTTCCATGAGAAGATAGATATGTTGGCACTTAGAAAAACAAAAATATAGTATGTTGTCTCTATCAGAGCATTTCATTGTGAGAAAAACTTATGCACGTCGATTGTATTTAGTCCTATCTTTTAAATCTATTTTATTGTTCACAGATCTTTTTATTGTTGTAAATGTCCAACAATGGCTTGAATCTAATTCTCCTAGCTATGGCATGAAGAAACATACTATTTTGTGTAAGTTATTTTATTTAATTTATATATATTTCTTTCTATTTTGTATTCAACGCAAATTTTCCTTGAAGCCTTGTAAAGGTAAATAAAACGTCTCCAAAATTTAGTGATCTAAATAACTTAATAATTTTAGTATTTTTATGTAATTTTCATTCAGCTAAAATTTCCAGAACCGGTATAAAGATTAGTAGAATTAAGAGGTGTATCTAATGTATTTTGAGCGACTTCTATTAGGCAGTCTGGAAATAAAAGTCTTATCTCTTATTTAAGGAAACTACCAAAGATATAAGTTGAAATATAAGGATGATACAGATCCTTGAGGTATTTGCTGCATTTATAGTCAAAAGTGAGAAAGCGAGAAAATTATGGAGATCTGCTATGTTACGTAATATTTAATATAATAAATATTCCAGTATTTGCTTTGAATTATGTGCTTTCGAAAGAAGATGAGGGAATTCGGAATCCCATGATACTTGGACATTTACCTGAAACTAATATAATGTATTGAATGCACATTTGTTACCTAGTCCTAACCTAAATTCACAACATTATTGTAGCCTCTTTGAATCAAGTTCCTATCTAGAGTCAGTCCGTAAATTTTATTTCATTAACACAAAGGAAGGGGTTGGTGTTTTAAAAGATACCTCTGATTTCGTGTGATAAAATAACGAATTGGTGTTGTTGTTTTAAATGTTAAGAAGCAGACGTTAAACTAGGGTTAAGTCTTAATATTTATGACCTGCAATGATTGAAAGTTCAATAACAGTGAGAACTTTTAACATCAGCTTAAAAGACTCTGAATGAGTCGTCTTCTGTGCATCTATAAGACTTTCCACTTTCACAATTTAAAACAATTTTTGAATGCATTCCAAAAAGATCCGAGATACTTCAAAATTCTTTATATTCCATTAAAAAGATGTGTCATTGTTTATTGTGACATCTACATTCCACAGCGCAATTTACAAAACTCACGGGAACCTAGAACCTCAAAATGGGACAGTCTCGGAACATGTCAATCGCCAATAAATTCAAGCTTCTTTCCGTTTTGGGGGGAAGAAGGGAGTTGTAACTTTCTGAGCAGGTGATGATAAAAATCGACGATAGTGAGTAGATATAAATATAGCGAGGCAGAGGGACATTTTCTCATGTCAAGGAAACTAAGGAATGACAAAATCCAGAAACACTATTTTTGTGTAAAGGTAAAACAACAATTTGGGATCGCATGTAAAGGGAATATTTACATCTTCATTTTCCCTTTCTATGAAATGTTTTACACTAACCCTTTAATGTTATTCTTGCTAAGTAAAAAGCGAATGAAAACATGCACATGGTGTGATTCTAATAACATGCAAGGCATATGTGTGACAAAAGAGATTTTACGAAGATTAATAAGTGAAAAACTGTTGCATTTCATTAAAATTTCAGGGAATGTTTTGGTGTCTTAAGTTGCAGACAGTTTCAGAGATGTGTCATAAAATAAAACTATTTCGAATGATAAAATATTTTGAGGTAGGATGTTTATAGCAATAACAAATTCATATTAGTTAACTCTCTACACTCAGTACGTTGTATTTTCACTTATTAAATTTTGTAACTTATATTTCGCTACAATCAGGAAATTGGGGGATTCTCACTCCATAATATGTGAAATCATTCGAATCCTTGAATGTCAATCCTGAAAAGAATTTCCATTTCTTTAGCTACACACTGAGACCAGGTCATATAAAACTTTCTCAAATGGGCATCGTAACAAACATAATACAAAAGAGATCTAATTTATATATATTAAACAAAGTTTAATACAAATATTTAAGAAGTAAACTACAAAACAAGTAAACTATTTTAAAATAAGTTTTTGGTGATTCTAATTCGTTTCATTCAATTCGTTGTTGGTTATCATCTAGTGGTTAGAGCGTTGGACTCATGTTCGCGTGACCACGGGTCCAATTCCCGGATGGAGCACCCCACTTTTCGGCGTCCACCCAGCGTCGTGAGGAAAACTGGGGAGTCACGTGAATAAAGACGTGACGATCAATTGGTCTAGAAAGCCCCTGATACGCCTGTTCGTGGTCAAGGTGACGCGCAGTGCTGACCCCACGACCGTCACTCAGGTGGACGCAGTTCCACCAACCGCAGACAGATGGCGTTGTGGAAGGTTCTACACCTTTCGGTCTGCAACGCCAGTGGTAGTTGTTGTTGTAAGATGAAACATTGCCTTTCGGTCCGGATTTATATATGGGAATAAAACGAGCCAATTTCCAAGAAACGGCTTTAATTTCAGTAAAGCGTCTATTAAAGGTAATTGAGATTGCAATAGAAATAACGAAGACAGTGTTACGCAAAGCAAATGGTGCTAATATTATCAAAGTCTGAAGATGTATGCGGAGAGAGAGAAAGCAGAAGATTTCCTCACTGGGGGTTGATACGTAGATTCGAGAGAGTGAAGAGAGAAACAGATTGAATAAGATTGAAGGAAGATGAAGTCCATGTAAGTGTATTTCAAAAGAAGTCGTTAAATGTATCGACCCTTCTGTCATCCTCAGCTTGTGTCATTTCGTTACGCATAATTAAAGAAATACCAAAGCTCATTGTCCTAAATTTAATCTGTGACCAAAACCTTTTATAATTTGCAACTGTTTTCTCGGTTATGGAATCAATATATTTAAAATACTTTAGTTTTTGTAAATTTTATTACGTTTTCTTAGGCCAGAAAACGTTTTATGCATGTGCTCACTTGGAAATGTACGCCACAATTCCCATGCTTTTTTATTTTTTAAGAAGACTGTGAACATCGCGATCACACAAGATAGGAAATTTACTCTTTTTTTTTATTTTCGTAAATGGCACTCAATCTTTGAGCACTGAATGAATAGTATTACATTGAAAGTTATGTCGAGAGATTTATGGTCGGAGCAGAGTATGTTGCGATACGTTTTGATGTTCTGTGAAGGGACTGATACAAGCACATATTCCAAATTATTGCTTTTATGTGTATTATTCATATTTTATAGTTCGAGGCCAAGTCAATGTATAAAATTGTCCATGAAAAGATATAATTTGCATCACTAGTGTTTGCTATTTGAACGTTTGGTGCACAAATTCCAATCCCCCATCAATATAGCGTCACCAAGAGTAGCTAGTAAAGAATTAAGGCATTGTTCGAGTAAAGAACCCGAACCGTTTTTCTTTGGTCTATAGGAACATCCTATGTACTCGTATATCTTACGAAATATGCCTACTAATACCTCGAGCCAATAATTTGGCAGTCACGGTTGGGGGCAAGTCTTACCATGCTGGGCTATTTCTCATTAATACACAAAAGCAACCCTTACCCGCGAGACCCTCGGTCATGCCTGTAAAATAATAATAAAAAAATGCTCTGCGAATGGTAATTGACTGTCACCAACCGGATGGTTAAGCCAGGTTTCTGTCACTGCGAAGCAATCTAGTTCAAATATTTCCTGAAAAGTACCGCACAATCTGTCAGGATTAAAGACCCAGTAAAGAGACACTGAAGAACAGGACCATTCCGCAGTCTCAATTTTCAGTTTTACAAGTTACGTAATATTTTATATTTCTATCAAATAACATTTAATGAAAGTGGAAAGTGATTACCATTTGCTTGATATTTCCATAACGAACATTTTATGAAAATTAAAAATTAGGAATATGGAAGTGCGCGTGTCGAATTCAGGTCTTTCCTGTTACCTGCCCTTTATTACATTTTGATCCAGAGGGTTAAATTAAGTAAACAAGTGTATTTATTAGTTACGTATAAAATAAAGAAACGGAACTTTATTTAACATTTCCTACTCGTCAAAAATAGTGTCAAGAAGATTAAACGAAACGTTCTGTAATTCATCCAAACTATTAGTACAAAACATTATGTTGTGATTTATCATTTATAAATTAATAGAACCAAAACATGAAAAATACATGGTAAACAATATACAAACAAAATGTTATTGTTACATAATTCTGGGCATTACGTCTTGATAGTGGCTATTCCTATGTCTATCCATACTTTTGGCTGGAAGCAGCTTTTTCTGAGGTAGTCTGGTTTTGAAATTAAGTAGCTATGAAGATCGAAGCAACGGAGATATTCCATATTGTACTTAGCGATGTTGATTCCTTGTTCTGACTTCACTAATAGCTTTTCATTATCATTCAGCACTAATTAACGAGAAAACTCTTTCAAGGTTAGAGTTGGATCCAGGAATCAAAACGTGGAGCTCACAAATCTTCAAAAGATAAAAATGGTAAAAAATTTCCAGTTGTCAATGTTGATACCCCGTTTGTGCCGATAAGTTTAGTGCAATAATGATGCCACGCAATTATCAGACGAACTAAGGAAATTAAGCAGAAGATGTTTCTAAAGCTTCAACTGTTGAAGTCTATTTTTAAAGCAAAATAATTTAAACTCTTGAATTAGCCTAGAATTATTTTTCTATTAGCTTTATCAACAATCAAACATGCCCTTCTTTAAAGTCGAACCTGTTTCCAAACTATGTCTGGAACATTAGGATACTGAGGTTTGCACACAACTGAGATAATATCAGAACTCCATATACATTTTAATTAGCTAATATTTTGTACTACCCACAATATTTTCTTGAATTTTGATATTCTTCGACGTTGATGGTCATTTTCTAAGTGATGCGTTTCGTGCCTCTTTATTAAAACATTTTCTTCATTAACTCTGTTCGTTGAACAATATAAAATATTTTCCATCTAATTTAGAAAGATAGTATAAATAGAAGGCATTACGACTGCTAACAACTGGGAGTTTCCGTACCTCAAAAAAAATCATTCCTCCGCTACTCTTGTTTATCGTACCAGCAACTGTTAGTCTGTTAATAATTCTGGGAACAAATGTGTTCTAAATTGAATACATTTTCTTTATACTCGATTCCACTCGTTTGAGACTTTTAATAGTCCTTTGCCAGCACATGTCAGATGGAAAATTAATTTTCTGCTTTCTATTCATTTACGATTATGAATAATAATTTATGTAAAATTTTACACAATAAAACAATCTTAAATTTTAATTTAATGTTATTAATAAGTTTATTATTGCGTGACTATTTTTGCAGACTGAGAAGCCAGGAACTTCATTACATTCACATGTTCTTCAGCCCAGTTGATCGTAAGGCATGTAGGAGTATTTCTTCCGAGTGTGTAACTGAACTGAGGAAGATGGGCGTTAGGGGTATTATGTTACAGAAGTAAATTCATGAACTGAATTACCTTCACTCGTAATAATAAGGGCTTTATAAAATACTGAGCATACTGCGCTAATCATGTGGCACTTTATAACACATTATGATTAGTGCCTTGCTTATTCCCTATACGCAGAAGGAAATAAAATATCTCCTGCTACCAAATGAAAACAATCAAATGTTTGGTTTCCAACATCACATAGAAAACCTCCATTCTAATTTTACATTTTGGATCTGAAAACAATTCTAGCTCATTATTGAAAGATTAAAATATTCAGACTTTGAATTCCAACTGGCAGTGGAATTAGCTGAGAAATTTTGCTTATATTTTCTGCTATTAAACTTTCAGCTGGACTGTTGAAATATTTTATTATAATAAAGTTTTAATCTTTATGAGGATGTACTGGAAGTAATTTCATACCTTAAAATGAAAAGTGGGCTCTGCACCTAATGTTGAGAATCGAACATTTGGTTATTTTTACTTGATAATTGGACACATTTTATTTATTTCTATGTACAGGGAATGTGCGAGACACTGAGCATACTGCGCTATAAAGTGCCTCTCAAAAAATAAAACACAAAATTACCATTTTCAACCAGAAAACTATAGCAATTAAAGATCATATATAGATACTGGTGTAAATCTTTCTAAACAACATATTACGTTCTGAGTGAAATGGCAAGGGAGATATGATTTTAGTTGTAGTATTGCTGTAGTTTGTATTTCCAAGACATTTACATTAAGACAGTTTAAAAAGTCTTACGTATATTGTAAACCATGTATTTACTCACGTGTGGCTTAAAAGCAGTGAATGCGAGCCATCTGTTGGTTTTCATTTCAAACGCTCTCGTTTTGAAATCATTATTTACTTATGATTGTGACATTGAGTAGTAGATTTGATACTAAAAAAAACATTGCATGATGTGTCATATTTTTAATTAAAAAGCGACTAAACTGCTATAGATTGATAAGTAAATAAATAATTATTGTCACTAATTTAACTTTTAGTTGATCAAGTCAATTCTAGTTTATTTAATGAAACAATAATTCGTACGTTGAATAAAAGTCTCGTATTGGATTCCTATTATTTTAGGTTACTTACTTACTCTATTGCTTACGGATCTCGCAAGTTCATTGCCGCAGTAACAAACGTTCTGGATAGTTTTCTATCCTGAGCAAGACGAATCCAGTTTTCATCATAAACATGTACTTCTCTCAGATCCTTTCTAATACTATCTTCCCAGCGTAGTCTCGGTATTCTCAACGGTCTCCTTCCGTCCGACTGACCAACTGCGATGGAATACAATCTTCGTTTTACCCCATCCGAACTACATGGTCTGCCCAGCTTAGTCGTCGCGATTTCATTATTCCTACAATATCGTGTGAGTAGTATAGTCTGTGAAGTTCTTCATTATACAGTCTTCTCCATTCTCCAGTCATCTCGTACCGTTACGGACCGTATATCTTTCTCAACACCTTATTTAACAACACACGTAATTTATGTTCATCTGCTGGGGTCATACTTCAACTTTCGTAACTGTAAAGTCTTACCGGCAGAATATCGTATTAAAATGGGCTAGCGCAAGGCATTTTTTACTATTCCAAAATTAATACTTGTTGTTTCGTATCTTATAAGCCTGTCTTGTCCTGTTTTTTAAACTTTTGAAATGCTCTTCCTTTTTCTAGTGATCATGCTAAAATTTATTCTTTTGTGGTATTCGAATTTTACTCTGAGCCGCTGTAGATGGTAGCGCGTATGACTACGAAACGTGATACCGGGTTCAAATCCTGAAATGGTGCTGGGCACTCTTCTTCAGGTATTCCCGTACCTTGGGCGCTGAGATGCATTCAGCCTCTTATCATATTGAGTACTAGAGTGTTCTTGGTACTCCTGGATAGGTTGGAAAGTAAAGGCGGTTGAATGTGTGATTGATGATGCCACCTCAGTTCGGACAGTAAGTCGAGTGTATATAGAGGACTACCTCTACATTCACCATGAGCCGTTCACGGTGCGTGCGCGTCACAGAAAGGATACCTTTTCTTTTACCTTTTATTTCTGTATCCAATTCAGGCAATGAAAGGGTTTCTTGTAAAGTTAGTGCGGACTGGACTGATGAAAAAAAAAAGTTAATATGTTGGTACAAGGAAATAATGCAATTAAATACAAGGAAGGGCTGAGAAGAAAAGGGTTACTTGGCATTGAATCATTAAGAATGATTATCTTTTATAAATGACACTAAATATATACGACAGTTTTGTACACATAGAGATCTTTCGTGTTGTTATGGGTAAAGGATGACTTTAAATTGCTTTCAAATCAATGTCTTTTGCATCCCTTTGATTCAGAAATGCTCAGTTGTTTAGATTTTGAGACATTTTGATTTCAAATCTTGGTTTAGTGCCAAACATGTATTCAAACTAAAAGTATGGTCAAATTAACGGAAGTAATAAGTTATGCATTACGGTAGGATTTGGTATATCTATATCATTTTCTTTAAAAGATTTTAAGGTTAACATTTTGTATTTATATTGGTCACCAACATATTCTTTCTTCTCATTGATTATAAAATAACCA
>JAGDQP010021000.1:17452-32399 GCA_022664845.1 Lepisma saccharinum | reverse complement strand
TCCCACGATAAAATTTTTACAAATTTTATCGTGGGAAGATATTTTGGAATATATTGTACGGATATATTGTAGGATTGAAAATACTGTAGGGATGTATTTTAAAAGTACCCAGCTAGATAGCGGCCCAATAAAAGGGCAAAAGCATATGTAGAAGAGCGCAATCGTTAATGAGCCCGGGCAGTGAAAAGGAAAAACAAATGGTTTGTGCCTCCAGCGTACCCAGTTTCGGTCCTATAGCCCTTATTTTTTTTAACATTTCTTTGAAAAATGAGTGTCGGAAAACTTGAAATACATTGGCTATATTCTTCCCACTCCATTTCAGTTCCACAGTCCTAATAAGAAACTACACTCCTGGATAAATTGCTCCATAAGAAGGTTGTTAAAAGTCTATGAAGGGCTGTAGTATAAACGAAAAAGTAACTTTGGTGGCTTCAGCGCTCCCTGTAGCAAATCGATGTGAAGCAAATATGAAGAGAAACATGTTATTTTTGGAGCAAATGCAGTTTAATCAAACTCTACCTAATCTAATATTCTAATCAAACCAAACTAACCTAAGCTAAATTAGATAATTAAAAGAAACAACCAAAAATCTCTTAAGATATCATGAAACTTGAATAAAATTATCGAAATAAATATAACCATCCGGATACTGAAAAAGATCCTTCTTCTTTCCGTCTGAATCCCAGGAAGAGGTATTTTATCCCGAAATTTTTATATAGGTAATTCTAACCATGTGTTCAGGCTAAACTAACCTAAAGAATTATAAGCTATTCTAACCAAATAAATCAAAAACAAAAAAAGTTTTGAAATATCGCGAAACTTATTTAAGGAAGTTGTCAAAATAACGATGGTCACTTAAACTAAAATGGATCCAACTTCCTCTCCACATCTCCCTCTCTGGATCTGTGGGAGGCAGGGGTGTATCCAGAACTTCACTTTGGAGGGGCCCCATGTTTGTGAAATATATATAATTAGGTCTCAATTTATACTAATTTTACAGAGAAATCAGAATTTCGGTAGGATTCCGGACCTTCCCCTGGTTACGTCCCTGGCCGGAGAGGTGCTTTACTCCAACTTCTTGGTATTGAAAATTCTCGTCGTAAAGGACTGACTGATATTTCATCATATTAAATTTATTGTATGAAACCCGATATATTTTATGCCTACAGCAGAATATGTTTTATTGAACATCCAAGCGTCCCAAAGAGCCACTATTGTATTAATATGATAATTTTCACGCAATTTCCCATCATGTGCACACATACACACATCAAATACACGAGAGGGACCGGTGGAAGGCCAATGCTGGAGGCCATAACAACAACTTTTCTACTACATACCTCTCGCAACCCGTCCAGCCGGCCTAGTGACTTGGATCCTTGTAACACTCCATTCACATGATGACTTCTTGGAAAGGCTAAAGGCTTCGAACGACGTGCAGGAACATCGTACAGCCTCTCGTCAGGGTATTTTTTCCTCTTTTCCCTGATATTAACCACACCACCACCACAACCACTTGTTGAAACATCTCTGTCATCCAGCTCTGGATCCGACTGGACCTCCCTGTATTCTTCCTTGCGTCGCCATCGGGGGCTTTTAACACCAAATTTTCGTCGCGATTTGGGCGAATTGACGGGACTAGTTATTGGAGAACCTAACGGGCTAAGGGTTTGTAATTTCTGCACTAAACTGCCAAACATTGTAAATGAACGTCCTTTCTACGTGGAATATTTCACCAACCACCTTTCTCGTACTGTTATTTCGGCCACTTTTCTCTCTCCATGTGAAACGAGAGACTTTTTTCTACACATAAATATGTACACACATACGCCGATTAAACATATAATAATAACAGCAAATGAACACAACACTGTTCACTGGCATTTTTCAAAATGTAATCTTACACCACATTCACGTTGGACTAAAATAGCACCAAAAAAATTTGTATTCGAACTGAGAAATATTTGAAGTAATACTCCACACTGGTTTTATTTCGATCAACAGACACTGAAGTTAAGAATGCATTGACGATATGTTAAAATCAAAGAACACACATGAGCTAGTATATTATTCCAGAGAAAAGAGACGATATTATTTTAAAAATTGTAAAAACACTGCACAAATAAATCACTCGTATTATCACTTTGGTGCAAAAGGCCGCCCGACAAATGTTTTTTAAAAGTTCAGTACACAAATTATTCAGCTTTCAGTGCGACAAAATAAAGGACATCGACTGTGAACAGCCGATATACACGAACACACACTCAGTTGCTACCTTGTCACTGATAGGAAAAGAGATATATCACGTGCAAAGCCTTTGCTGTTATCAAAACATTCAAAATCACACCGTTCATTAACACTAGACAACACCGAACGCCTTGTCTCAACTCGAAAAAACGTATGCTTCCACAAGCGCCGCTTACTTCACAAGCACCACGGCAACTTCTGGTCAAACTTTACCACCACTGGAGAGATTCGGTTACTTTCGGCTCTCTTCGGCTTTGGTAAAGAACTATTCGTATCTTTCGCTCTCTTTTTCTCTCTCTGTCATGGCAAAGCGCGTGTCATGATTGCCAGGAGTAGATGAAAATCTCAACGAAATATCTAAATAAATAAGTAACGACAGTAAATGCAAAACTTTCACCAGCAGTAAACAAGGACCTTCCAAAACAGCAAACAGAAGCAGGTCTCGCTCGCATATCATCGCTAAAATCACAAGAACCTTTCCTACTGCAGATAACAGAGGCAGAGGGAAAGGATTTTTGCTGTCGCCAGACGGGTAATTTGTATTACTGTACTGTACTTGCATGACCCTTCTACCCTCGATCCAAAGGAACAACCACTGACCTATTTGCGATAATTTGGCTGCTAGGACAGGAATTCAAAGGCTATTTTTGGATTTCCAGATAGGCTTATCAGTGTTTCATTACAGAAACTATAAGCTTGGAAGATGCCTCCTGACAAGAAGAAAAAAAAACCCAATTGTAGGGTGACCAGATATACCCTTTTTAAGAGTACGGTATTATACTCTTTTAGAGGTTCAAACATTATACTTTTTTCCATCCGAAAATATTTTCCATTATACTTTTCCTTATCTTTGTAACTTTGAAAGCATTGTTGTAAGTCTTGCAACAATGTCTTGCAAATTTCTCAATTCCGAATACATTATACACGAAATGTAGTTAAAATTTCAATATGATCTAATATAATGAGAGAGACTGCACGTAGAGTTTCAGTTCAATTCAGGTGCATGTTTGGCAGTAAAGCTAATGTGTCAATATCACTAGGTTGCTTGAACTGTCCTGGAGATTTATCCTTTTTTACATTCTTTTCTTTAGTTCACAATGGTTCGTGGTGTCTTCAAATTTTGCAACGTTAATTTAACTCATTTCCCGACGTCATAGAATGATGAAATTTTGCACAGAGACGTAAGTCGGGTGACAATACAATATTTCATTGTTACTTTCATATATTTCTATAGTTATATTTATATATTTTAAAAGCATATTTTATGTTTTTTTTTTTAAATGGACTTACTTATCCTAAAATAAATACTAGCCTGCAACGATGTTGAGTTTTGACTGGTTGCAGAACACTTTAGGATTTGGGTCTCAATATATATTAACTTGAAAAAAGTATCGAACACCGAAATAACTACAAAAATAATTTTATAAAAAAATTAAAGCTTAAACAATTCCTACTAAAAAGTAAAAAATAATTTTGTTTATGCATGACTAAAAAGATGCATGAGGCGAGCCAATTCAATAATTTATAAAGTAACTATATGAGAGCGCCCCACGTGCTTTTCTTTTTATTCATGCATAAACATTTGTTTTTACTTTATAGCACGAATTGTTTAAGAAAAGTATGTCTTTAAAATTTTTCTATAATTATTTCTTTTCTCGTATTCTTTTTGCAGCATGGTTAACGTTTCGAAAAACGTTAAGTAAACTCTGCCTATGACGGGGGATGATTAGATTATGACGTAGGCTAGAAGAATGTAAAAGAAATAAAAGCAAGGTAAGTCGATGTAGCTTCGGATTGGAATTACTTACTTAGTTACTCTATGGCTTACGGAACTCGCAAGTTCATTACCGCAGTAACAAACGTTCGCCACTGTTTTTTATAAAAAATTGAAAGGGAGGATATAAGAACAGCTGAAGTTTCTGTTGTACATTTTGAACTTCTGAGAATAGAATATAACAACTTATTTTTTTAATTCCTGCTTGGTTTTGAAATGTGAATTTATTTAATTCAGTTTGGCATCTTTGGCTCAGATTAGAATAGGTAGAGGAGAATGTATCAGCCAGAGTCTTACTCAAGGTACTATCCTGACATTCGCCTGGTAAAATTGAGGGGAAAACCTTAGTCACAATGATCGGCCACGGAGTTCGAACACGCGTACCTAACCATTGCCTATCCAATGTCCGTGATGTTACCGCCTGGATTATGAGGGCTTTGTGTTTGTCTGTCTTACCAGAATACAGCCTCACTTCATATATTTAATACTTACATGCGCGCCTGTATAGCATATACATGTTATACTCTGTTTCTTGTCAACGAATTTCTAGACATTCTACCCAATTGCAACTAGAAAAGCATCACAACAAGTTTCGATTGTATTGTTATGTCATAGTGTCCCTACTAGATGAGAAGTTACTCTAGCTGCCTTGTAATCAAGGAATCTAGAGTGCGATCTTTGCATAAAGAAAACTGGTTCGAAATCCACTAAAAACTGTTGGTCCCTCATATACAAGGATTGTGCCTTCACAAAGTATCTAGCAAACACCCCAACTTGAATTTTATTTACGGTTAATAATCAATTTTAAAAAAAACTATACTCACACGCTCCCAATTTTGGTTTTGCAACCCCCCAAAATCGAAAATCTTGGTAGAATTCCTGCAGGACGTTATCATCTTTATCTAATACAGGGGCTCTCCGACTTTCTGACACTCACCCTTTTGTCATAGAAAATGTTGTTGCTCCCTAAGTAACATTGACTTTATTTTCAAAATTTATTTATGGCTTTTAGGCATCTCAGGCTCATGCAGGGATAGGGAGAGAGATGTTGGAAGGTAGTTTGCCAGGACCTAGTTAGTAGATATCATCCCGGCATTTGCCTGGTGTTTCTGGAAAAAACCTCTGTCAGGATAGGCGGCCGCTGGAATCGTTCTCAGAACCTTTCGATTGCGAAGCCAACGTTCCACCAACTAAAGTAAGGCCATTCGGTAACTTTGACTTTATATCAATTCTAAACATATACTCGTAAATATTATTATCATCATCATCACTAGGCCTAGTATTCTCTCAAAAGCGGCAGGTTCTTTAAGAGACATTAAGCCAACTCCATTCATCCCAATCTTGCTTTTTCCTTTTTTTGAATCTTTATTTATGGCCTTTTGGTATTTTTGACTGAGAACGGGATGGGGTACGTAGAATATGTGGAAGGTATCGTGCAGGGTATCAGTTTAGGTACCATCCTGCAATTCGCCTGGTGAAACTGAGTGAAATCCTGGAAAACTTCAGTAAGAATAGTCGTCCGCGGGGTTCGAACCCACATACCTACGCATTGCCGATCCGAAGTCCGCAACGTTACCGCCTGGCGTTTTCCCTTCTTAGAATATGAATTATTTCCTTTAATACTATCTTCATTCTCTTTGTCTTTCACCTCAACGATACTTCCGTAGGCAATCTCTACGCGAACGATGTTCTAACCGGTTTTAGTTGTCTCTTTACTGACTCAAGTTTTGTTCGTCTCTTGCCTTCTCATTAATAATCTCCGGTATCCAGCAAATCTTTTCTATTCTTCTTCATGTCCATATTTCGAAGGTTTTTCAATTGTATTCTTCTTCATGTCCATATTTCGAAGGTTTTTCATTGTATTCTTCTTCATGTCCATATTTCGAGGGTTTTTCAATGTTTCTTAGCTTATTCGTTCGTAGAGTTCACGTTTCGTCTCCATACAACAGTAAACTTCACACAAAACAATATTTTCTTCGCTCTTCATTTATTGGTCCACGGAAAAGATTCTTTTTAGTGAGTCACTCTTTTTCCACTCTTATTCTCGACCTTTATTCCTTTTTCACACAGCATATCCTCACTTAACTAATACTTCCCAGATACGTGAACCCATTCTATTTTTTTCCTTCCTAATATTGATGCTTTCTGTACTTCCATTTGTTCCAATTACAATATTCCTTCGTTTTCCTTACTGTCATTTTCATTCCAGATTCCTCACAGCTTTGTTTTAGCTGTTCAGAGATGATTCGTCTATGTAGCAATCGAGAAACTTCATACACTCAAAAGCAATATATTTAATAAAAAATAATGTTTTCTCATGAAAAAGGAAGTGAAGATATGAAAAAAATGCATGCAGAGAATTTAGTTAAATGTGGGATGGCAACACTGAGTCGTCAAGAAAACAAAAGTATTACCATCTAGCGGGAAGAGATAAGGAAATAATAGATTTGAAATACTTACAGTTCCTACACTTTATAAAAAGACACGAATCGCTACTGTAGGTCTTTTAACATCTTCACGAGATGTTTCACTTTCTGGAAATCGAACTATATCTTCACAGATTTACTGCATTGGATGTTTCTTTCCCTGTCTGTAACTCCTCCTCAATTATTGAAACATCTCTTCGTAAATATAAATTAAATTAAGTGAGCGATAGGCAATATAACTGTAGCAATCCTCTACCGATTTTAGTTCTTTCTGCCATCTATTTTAACATTTATTGTCTGATTTAATTATATTTTCCTTATAGGCCTTAGATCTTTTCATAATACTATAATAAATTATTGCTATTCGTAATGAACGAAACACAATAAGCATGACAAACGATTCACCTCAATTACTAAGGCATATAGTTGAGTGGTACCATTGCTAGGGCAAGGCACATATTCGGATGTTTTACGAAGCCGGTCAAGAAGATTGATGGGGAGGTCCAAAGCTGTTCTGCATATGAAATGTACAACTAAAATTATGCTGATTTTCCGTAGAAATTGGAATTTCGGAGTAATCCCGGACCTTTCCTCTGGTTCCTACCCCTGGATACGCCCCTGATTGTGGATGGCCTTCAAACGTCTTCCTATCTGCGAGCATCGCCCAACTAGCAGGCGCAGGACCTTCGCACCTCCCCAACAAGACAATGTTGATCTTATCTTATCCAATACAAGGTATATACGACCTGAATCCATAACAAGTCTCTAGGGATGACGTCCCTCGGTGAACACGACTTTCGTTGGAAGAGATGAGAAAGAAATTGATAATAGGGCCTACATTCTACGGAAAACATCTCTGCATTGGCATGGTGGAACAGAGGGAAAATTGTCAAGAGAAAACTTGTGTTTGGATAAATGGTGTGATCAAGGATTGGACCTGGGTAGTTTTCCCAGTGGTTAGTCAGCAATCTTCGCCACTAGACTACAGGAAATAAGAGAGAAGGTATTTTCTACTGTTATTTTTCAGTATTCTTTTTTACAGTAACCTTTCCATTCATTGAATTAATATCAAAACTGTATCTACTGTAACTTCCGTTTGTCATTAGTTCCATAGCGTCTATAAATCATAGATTCCTGTGGGTGCACCGTTAACAAAGAGACAAAGAGAAACGAGTTTTGTATTACGTATAACTGTGCAAGACCTGGTCGCACGAGAACAACACATTTCTGGAACAAGCATGACATAGAAGGAACTTGAGGAAAATGAGAATTTGCCTGCAATTGGGAAATATCTGAGAATCAGTATTTATTTCTAGTTATGATCACAGTTTACTGAGAACGTTTTCAAATACGAAATTAATGTGGATTGATTATCGTACTACGGAAATCCATGCCTGTTCTTTCTGACTGCGGATAACAGCATGTGTGCTGGCTTACCTATATTGCCTTTGTCAATAATCATACATGAGCATTACAATTTCTATATTTGAGTTTCAATATGTAGAATGGGCAGGGCTGTAGTCAAGGGTATATGAAGATATACGCAGTACAACCTCTGATTAATCTTACACATTAGCGTATACCTTTTGCAAAGATGTAAGCAAATATCTACTTTCGTCTCAAAGTGACATTATTACAATCAAATGCTTTTGGTTCCACTGGATCGGAAACAAACTGTTGTGAACTTGAGAAGGGGTAGAGCGTCAGCATTTTGTCGCAATCTGTTGACAACCATAATATTTGTTCAGCTTATATAGACAGTCAGTTTGAGCAGAACTTTGGTTAGATTGGGAGGTCTCTTATACTGCAGGTTTTATGTAATATGAGATTTGACTTGTTTTCAAAAGCAAGGTGGAAAGGGTTTTGACTTTTCGATGTTTGGAGTAAGTCTCATAACTGGCTGAGCAAGTGAGTTTTATATAGAATTGTACCTGATGATTATTTAATATACCTGTAGATGTTTCGTAGTTGTGTGAAAGTCGTAACAATATTCTTGTTTCTCCTTCCCACAATGTAAGAAATTATGCATATAATTTCATTGTTATTACCTCACTGGAATATCAAAGCATTTTGTGTGTGTGTTTATTTTTGTTTGTATAAAAATTAAATTATTTCATCCCTATATGTAATAAAAACATGAATTAAATTTTAATGGTAACATAGTCTTCGCTTAAAGAACCATAAACTAAAAGATTCACTGTGAAACCCTGTGAAAATTCTAGGACTATAGCACTGAGAACAAGCTTTGAAGAAGTAGACGCTTATAGACTAATATAATCTTCTTCCCTGTGAAACTTATTCGCTACTTCGTTTGGAAATAGTTAGCAATGTTGTGTATCGTACCTACGTGCCTTTTGAACATGTTAAATTCCAAGTAAGATATTTGGAACTACTAATACTGTAACACACAGGGCTCCATAGTCTTGTGGTTAGACTCATATCCGCGTGGTCCCGGGTTAAATTCCCGGCTGGAGTCCCACTTTTCGGCGTCCACCCAGCGTCGTGAGGCAAATTGGGGAGTCACGTGAATAAAGACGTGACAGTCACATTCGGTCTAGAAAGCTCCCGATACGCTTGTTCGTGGTCAGGTGGCGCGTAGTGCTGATCACATAGACGTCACTCAGGTGGACGCAGTTCCACCAACCGCGGACAGATGACGTTGGGACAGGCTCAGGACCTATCGGTCTGTTACGCCAGTTGTTTAGTTTTTTTTTTAGTTTAATACTGTAACACAAAAATGTTAATAATTTCAAAAGTTAAGTGCATTTTCTCTGTTAGTTCTCCACTGCTCGATAGCCACTCGTGCTCTGGTCGTAAAAAGGCAAAAGTTTTCGTATCCCTTCCTCAAACAAAGTTACCAATTGACACGGAGTTAGGTGTAGAGGGAAAGGTGAAAAATTCCCTGACATGTCGTATGTTTTCCCTGGTAGCTCACTATCCCTCCTTGTAGGGAGGGAAAACCAGTACATTTACGTCCAGCACTCCAATAGGTACGGGTATATTTGGTCATTCCCCCCCCCCCTCTACATCTTTTTCGGTGACAACTAACACCCTGCCAGCATCATCATCGATATCATTCTGTCCGTCTCGAAACTTTCGATAGCAATTTCCGTATTTTTCTTCGTACAACAACAACAACAACACACACACACATCGATGAAATTAGGTCGCATTCAGTCCATCAGATTGAAAGAATCGAGCGAAATCCCACTTGCGGAATTCTTGCTTGATCTCACTGGCCATGTTGAATGCTGAAGCATTGAAAGCGGCAGAAAATCATCGAATATCTGTTTGTAAAGAAACCAGTTTGAGTAAAGGCAATGTCAACCCACCATTGAATCACCTTACCCAGGGACCTCCAGGTTATAAGCCTGCCTCTGGAGAGAGCACTATAATCATTGCCATTATCATCATTATATGCCAATGGACGCAAAATCCATATAACATATTAAAATTATTAGATTCGACTGCAGCAATATCAATAGAAATTACAACAGACCCGCCACCAGCCTCAAATTGTAAAGGGGTGGTGGGGTCATGGGTCACGATATTTTATTTCACCTCCTCTTTACACATGCATAAAAGCATATAACGTATTTATTTGGAACCAAGAAAATTTGGGGTGCAATGAAGCCTCCCTGGCTACGGGCCGGAATTGCAGAGTAAGAAAATTCATGTCACATTTGAGAATTTATACCATTTTGCAATTTTTGAGCTTGTTTCTTCCTTAAAGATTAAGAGGTATTGATGAAAAAATAAATGTGAACAGCTGTTACATTGCATGCAATCCAAGCACTCTGACATCTGCCTTAAACATCTGTAGACCGAGAATATACCAGTTTCTTTTTAACTTCTTCTTTCACGATTAAATTAGCATTTCAGTTAATTTTCATGTTTTTTGTCGAGCTCTCAGAATAATTTCCTTGATTCCTTGGTTCAATTCTTTATCTAGAAATGATCTAGACAGAGATTTCGTGGAATAGTGTCGTGAGAAAACGTACTATACATATTGACAAACAGTAATTATTGAAAAGCAATATCAATCCAGCTCAAAGTACTTCTGTTTGTTTGTTTGTTGATTTGTCCTTTGAAATACAAATCTATAACGTTGAATCAATTGTCCTCCGGAACACAAATCCACGCCATTGAAACATTTGTCCAGAAGAGAGCTCGCCGTGATGCGTCACCCTTTAGGGGCATTAGGTCATACCTGTGTCTTCCGCTCAGAAATTAAAAAAGAAATAGTAGTAGTAGTGATAATAGTAATTGTAGTAGTAGTAGATATTGGTAGTAGTATTAGAAGTAGCAGCAATACTAGTAGCTAGTAGCAACTAGTAAATAAAGGTATAGATATTCCCCTTGTGATGCGGAGGTAGCTTTCCACATATTCTCGACCTACGGCACGAACTGAGATGGGGTGGTCAGTACCACGCTTGACCGCCTTTACTTCCCAAGGTGCTCAGGAATACCAATGACATTCTGGTACTCAATTTGATAGGACGCTGAGTGCACCTCAGAGGGACATGGGCAGCATTACGAGATAAATCTCCAGTGACCTGGACGGGATTTGAACGCGGGGCGCCCGATTGGTATTCAGACGTGTGACATGGATATTTCTAGTAATTATATATAGTCGCAATAATTAGTAGTAGTTGTTTTTTATGAGATTCGTTTTGAAAGTAAGGTTTCGGTCAGCACTTACAAAACAGATTTGGTGACGACAAACATAATACATTAATACCAAAACATATCTGCACATGTGGTTTAATTTTCTACATAAGGCATTATGCACGTTGCTGAATATAGCACAGTGGGGCACCAGTGCCTTTATGTCGTACTCGTAGAAATCTGCCACCAATGATTTGAGCCCCTTTGTTTTCAATATATCATTTGTTTGAAAGAGGTGGTAAGGAATCCATTTTCTGTGCAGAAACACTTCAAAGTCACTTGGTGCAAGGTCTGAGCTGTATGGTGTTATTCGCCGTTACCAGTTCATAGTGCACAGACTGCTTCTTGCACTTGCTACTTGAATCGTAATTAAAATTGTAAAAAGTTAAATAAAATATGCATACATTTTGATACTAATAAATTGCATACACCATGTTCAGTTACCTTCTTTTTGCAACACTCTGTATTATAATTGACGAGACAAAGTGTGGAGCAAAAGTGAAGACAAAAATAACAATGGTAAAACGTACAATTAAGAGGAAGAAAAATTCCTTTCGGCCCAATGAATTAAGACACAAAAAAATCTGATTAAAGGTTTTGTGTGAAATATTATGTTGAGTCAAGAGGCAACATACAACATACACTGAAAAGAAATGGTTCAGAATAAACGAAACCATTTTTAGCAACAAATGTCTTCTCCATTTGCAGACTCTATAAAAGTACAAGTTGGAGGTCATCGATAATTGGGTCTGAAAAAGAATGGGGAAAGTACTTCTAGCATAAAAAAGAGAGTAGGTGTAAGCATTAATGTTGAAGGTAGCAGCCCCACAAGTATGTTCTAGGTATGTTAAAAACATCTCCTTGGAGGATATTCGAACATTCCAAGGATATTCCTGATGGCTTATATGCGTACAACAGTCCATGTCCCTCTACGAATATCTGAATGTCCACGATGAAGCCATATGCTGAGGATTTTTCTTCATAATTACACTTCTTTTACATTAAAAAAAAAAGAGTCAAATTTTGCTCACTGTTTGAGTTCTTGTGTACAGGGTGGTCCAAAAGACGAACACAGCTTTGTAGTTTACAAATCGACAGGGAAGTGAAACATCTTAGTACACAAACGAAAAATGGATGTAAGGGGAGGGGCTAATTTTGGGGTACACAAGCAACGTGACCATCATATTGGATTGAGGAAAATTTCTTCAACTAGCAAGTGGATCGTGTGTGAGATAACGAACAACACGAGAATGTTCCCAGAAAGTCCTTTCACTAGTCAGATGTTACCTACTTCGACGCCTAAGGATTGTATTGTCGTATCTCCATAGAACTTTCACGGTGTCGGAGTCATCGTCATCAGAGTCATCGACCTGTCACGGTGTCGGAGTCATCGTCACTGAAAGTGCGCCGCTTGATAGATGGAGGGAAGCTAACTTCGTCGGTATCGAGACCTCCCAAGAGTGACAGGCAGGCCCAGTTACATAAGTGGAATGATTTTCCGGTGTTCTTTCCTTCCGTGTTCATAGGCGATGACAGTTCTCTTTTCTTCATCACAATGGTGCTCCGCCTCACTATGGGGCAGTGGTACGTCACTGGATTGATATTCAGTGTCCAGGTCGCTGGATTGGTCGGCGGCGTCTTCTGAAATGATCCCCATGATCACCCCTCAGTTTCTTTCTGTGGGTTTACTTGAAGCAACTCGTGTATGCAGAGAAAATCCACGATGTGAACCACTTGAAAGCCAGGATCATTGAGTGATGCGTCAACATCCCAGCGATAGTGCTTCTGCGAGTGTATCATGACATGACTACGCGTCTGCTGCCCTGCATTCAACAAGGGGGACAGCACACTGAATATATCATGTATCAGCGCACTTCTACCAGTGACGATGAGTCTGACATCATGACAGGTAGGTCACATCTGACAAGTGGAATGACTTTCTGGGGGACGCTTTCGTGTTGTTGGACGACCAATTTAGGTCTACCATTTTTTTAAAAAACGACGTCCATCCAACATGGCAGATTTTAATATTGCGGCCATGTTGGTCGTGTACCCTAAAATGTAGCTCCGTAAGATTCATTCCCCATTTGTGTACTAAGTAAGATTCTTCATTTCCCTGTCCGTTTATGAAATACAAGACTGTACTGAGATTTTTGGACCAGTCTGTACTTCCAATTTCTATGACCATTTGAAATTGTACAATTTTAGTACGCTTTTTAACACACGTTTAAGATCTCAGTATACTGTTTCAGTAGATAGAAAATAAAATTTTTCAAAAAATATTAGCGATGCCAGGAACCTGGGTCATCTCAGTGGTAGCCAATCAATTTACACCGGTAGTACGAAGAACAGCAAAATTCTTCACCTTTCTCGTTATATATTGAAGAAGCTCTATGTGAAAATGAATGGACCGATGCTTACTCCCCATACTGAGAGTTACATTCCAGGAATATCCCTAGGTTATTCCAGAAAATTCCTTGCATATACATGTTGAGCATTCTTCGAATACCTGAATGTTGGGGATAAGAATACGCTTTGAAATATTTTAGGTATTTTAATACACAGCCATATTCAATCCACTAGTGGATGAGGCCTCTCCCGGAGGGAGGAGGTGGTCTACTGCTCCCACGCTGACCAGACGTGTTGGGAGAGGAGAGCCGAAGCCCTCAACTGTGATCGCTACCTCTTTATTCAGGTAGCTCCCCAATTGGCCTCACGACGCTGGGTGGACGCCGCACAGGCAACACCATCTGGAGTGCTGAAACGGTCACCCATCCAAACACTGACCAGACCCAGAGCTGCTTGACTTCGGTGAGCTCACGGGAACCGGTAGACCGTATTATCTGCGAATAAATTGAGAACACATTCCTTGAACGTCTTTCAACCTACAATATCTTTCTAGTGTTTTCAGAAGAATCTGCTAGGGATACCCTTATTATATCCCGAATATTCTGAGACATTCTACGTATATTGGGGATTTAAACAGGATATACCTGGGATATCCTCTGGTCTACAGGTAAGAACCTAATGTGAACAAACTCCAAGACGTCCAAGAGTTCAAGAAGTGTTAAAATTCACCTTCGGAAAGAAACTGACATTTCTACTACTCATTGTGTACATTGTGTCAAATAAGTGTAATATTGTTAACAGTGGAAAAAGGAGTCTGAAGAATAGATTACCGATAAAACGTGTATAAGAATCTACCTTTCGCTAAAAATAAGACACTGACAACCCTGGCAACCATGAAATAAGACAGTTGCAGGCGAAGAGTGCGATACAAGCCGCCACCACATCATATAAAAAAACACTCTACTTTCTACTAACAAGACGACAGGTGAGACTTGGGCAGTAGGCATGGCACACACAGTCCAGGTGCTCTGAAACACGAAAGAATCCCCTTGTCCACCCTCAGGGGGTATATTTTTCCTCATCTTCTATATTTTCTCTCCACACCCCCTCCTGGTTTTTGGTTTGATAATGGAAAGAATAAACTTATGGTCTAAGCTAAACACTAGAGTTCCAACAAACCACCGAGACGAAATTAGCTTGCTTTTATTGCATCCTAATGCCTGTCTGGGTCTTCTAAGCCTTTTTAACCCCCTTCAGAAGGACAAAATAGGTGGTATTAACGAGGTCTTCTACTTCTCTCAGAGCTAGAAAGTTTACTGTTGTTGCTTATGGACAGAAAATTGATACCGAATATCTTCATTTTCTAAGGAACTGGATATCTTTAATAGAAAAGAAAAGTTTTGTAGTATTATAAGAAGTTTATACACGGGTTGAAATACTTAGAACGTACATTTGTTTCCTAGTTTTTCAGAAATAAATTATT